>CABFOP010085024.1:0-10335 GCA_900683385.1 Anoplogaster cornuta | reverse complement strand
CATTCGGTCCGAATGAAATGATTGGACAGACTATGTGTCTGTTAACGTTACCTTCAGCTCTAATTAAATGATTAGATGATTCATTTGGCTGCAATGAAATGATTGGCTGCATACTCGGCCGTTGCTGCCTTCCAACGTCCATTGCGGTAAACCAGAGTCGAGTAATTAACACTGTTTAACACTGGACTATGGTGGAGAGGACTTCTGTCGCTAAAAAACACTAACCAAGATACAACGGACAAGCAGAGTTCTGGACACCACATTTACAACACTCAGGCTTATCGTCGGTGAACTTTGGTGATATAATTCGTCATTCTTTGGCGCTGAAAACCGAGGAAAGGATTCAGGAAATTAACGAGCCTTAACGAGGAAGCTGCGTTTTTCCACGGTTCGTCGCGCTATGGACTTTTGTACTGAAACACCGTAACCGAACTATATTGGACAAGCGGACTTCTGGACACCACATTTACCACACCGGTCCACATTTCGGCACCGTGCAGCACAACTCTTCTGTCGCAGTTAATAAGGTAAACAAAGAACTTTCAGAATTGCTCGTATTACCTTTAAGTACTCTAATCTAGAGTGACTTTAACTTGAGAGTTTACAAAGATGGCCTTATTTACTGTAGTAAGACAGTAACATGTTGGGGACAGTAAGCACAGTAAGACATTACACCAATGGGTTGTGAGAAATTAATAATTTAAAAAAAAGTATTTCCATATAACATTCCCATCATCCCTTTTGGTCTGGAGCACGAGTGGCAGATGTGAGCCAGTTTGCCTCCAGTGGTAGTCTCATTGCACCATTGACATTGCTAAAACATGCTTTGTTTCAGCTGTCAGCCTGTTGTCACAAAGGGAACAAACAGCAGTTTTATGGCTTTATCCATCGTGTTCATTTCAATCCACAATCACGCAGACACCAGCCCACTGCTGTTGGCTACAGATATAGCAGGCCTCAACATGCTGTAGAAAATAATATTTTTTATAAGCGTAGAATAATGTAAGCCAGCAATCCCTGGCTGAGATTTTCCATTCAGACTGAATAACACACCACCCAACCAGCCTGCATAACTTACAAGACAAGACATGAGAATAACACACCACATAACCAGCCTGCATAACTTACAAGACAAGACATGAGAATCAGGAGACTATCTATCCACATACCCATCGGCAAACATTTTCACAATAGGCCTTCATGTTGATTTACTGTTGGCTGGCTCTAGAAAAGGAGGCTCTCCAAGGCAGAGTTCAAGTCAACATGACTCTTGAGCATAGGAACTCACTTAGTCATAGACAACTTGTAATACCTGTTGAGTTAGTTGAGGAGCTGCTCAATGTTTGTCTAGCGTCTAGAAACTTAATCCACTAAACTGTGAATTTCATTACAATCTTGACTTGCGAGGATCACATAAGAAATGAGTCTTCTTGAGACTCATAATATAGCCTGTTCACAGAATACCCCACAGGAGAACGGTGTTTATAGGGGGTTTGAGATCTGCTCAGTCCAGTTAATTCCAATAACTAAACTGTGAGAGTTTAACCCACTTAGATCAACTATGTGAATAACCCACGGATTAGGATGGTCTTTGGGCACATAATGTCAGGTAATGAGAGTAATCTGAAGATAAAACTAAAGAGTATGTTTGGCAAAAAAGTAGGCTAATTACTCTGCTCAGATCAGGTAAACATGGTTATGGAAAACACAGTCATGATTTAGGCATAGTTCTATTGTGTGGACTTTAAGCTCAGCACTTGGCAACATGAGTCGAGGTCTGATCAATACAGGATCAGTACCAATACTGATTATTTAAGAGGAAAATAATGATCAGGTGTAGCACCGATAAATCAATTTTTTTACCTGAAATTTTGGATCCAAAAAATGCATTTTTATTTAGGATATGTCATTATTAGCCCTCTCAAGAGCCATATGACATTCTGAAACATGTATATGGCTTACAGTGTTTTTGTTTCAAATTGTTTTTTGGGTTTTAGTCCAGTCTAAATGTGAAATTAATCATATGTGACTGTGTGCAAAAATATCAAGCGTTGTGCCAATTTTAGCAGTGCATTATCGGCATAATATATTTTAGTAGCAATAGATCTATTAAGGGCCAGTATCTGCTGTTTATCTGCACTAACTGGCAGCATGTTCTCTAAAGTAGGGCCTAGCAAGAACTACGGTCAAATTAATTTACGAAAAATCTCTTATTAGTTGCAAGATGAGAAGTGTCTCTGCACCACATTTGGTTATTACATAAGTAAAGTCCTGAGACAGTCAAAGCACCTGGCGAGCAGGATATGTGCTGCAGACTGGTGTGGATAATGAGCTCCTTTCTGTGAAAAGGACTCCTGCTGTTTAGCCCATTAGAGCTGTAATCTTTGGAGACCAGCAGAGCATTTCCCTGGGCTAAGCTCACCTCAGTCAACCATGCACTCCCTCTGCTATTCAAAGTGCTCTGTCTCTTCCTGCCTCTCTCTCTCTTCATTTTGCAACAGGCTCTGCCAGATCAGTGTGACACAGCCCTGTCTCATGGCAGCCACTCAGGTGGCCTCCCACAGCCAATAGGCTCACCTTGCATGCCAACAGTTAGCCTTTTGCTTGTCTTGACCACCTTTCTGTCACATGTCTGAGGCCAGGAGTATACTGATATAGCCACTGTTTGACTAGTTGGTACTAAATTCTGCGGAAAAGACCCTGATTGTAGTTGCAAACTATAACCATGGTGGAGTGTCTGTAATTTTATGCAGCAGTGGTACTTTTTATTTTTATTTTTGGGTACACGTCCGTCTCTGTCGTCCCAGTTAATGGTTGTAGCACCGGTGGCAGTGCTAAATGTTTTTCTTTGGAGACTTTATTATGATATACTGTAAGCATTCATTCTTAAAATTAGGACTACATTTCTTTATATTTTCGAGGGAAATTGTGCTAAATTACCCTGTTACTTTAATTTGCCATTTTCTCTAGTATTGGTAGTAGTGTTCATGTTGTGGTGCCGCCCCGCTGCTGAGCAAAGACAGCAGAAGCACCGCCTTCCAACTCTGATTCGAACTGGGCTCATGAGGACGGTTATTCTAAGACACTTCGTGCACACAGACCCAGGTCACATGGGATGATTAGTAACAAGGTCTACTCAGGAGTGCAATCCCATTAAAAGGCTGCTAGTTGTGGTGTTGTGAAAGTGCACCTGACATCACAGGTGGTGTGATTTCAGGGTGACCCATGGTTAGAACTCGTCAAACTCAACACATACTGTCGTAGTCCCACTGAGGCCAATGGTTCTGCTTGTGTCAACATTTCTATTGTGAGAGTGCGGGTTGTTGTAGGACTCTCCTGCATTGCTACAATGTCTGCACAACCCTATGTACTTCAGACCTTACAAGCGATGACACTTTTCAGCCTCATGCATGATGCTCATAATTTATTTCATGTACTTTATTACAACTTACATTATATTTTATTATGTTTAACTTCCTATTGGAACACTGGAGCAGTGCTAAAGGTCGCTCAACTACACTTAGCTCTACAGCTGTAACCACGCTGTCTGCCATGCTGCTGAAAGGCACATAGCTGACGATTATTTGATTTTGAATGTATAATGTAGAGTGGGTATAGCCTTCTGTCCATAGTGCGTCTGGCACTCTTGTTGCGCTGTATGTTAAGTCTGGTTGTCCTTGTTACTATGCAGTATGTCAGTATGTACTGATTAACTCAGTAGGTTGTCATTATGTCTCTGCACCAATGTCACTGAGACCTTTTACTTTCATTGTATTTGCTGAACAAAGTATTTCCACAAATGTGCAAAAATGTGCTCTAAACAGCTTTTCCTTTGTTTTGTTTTACAGAGAACAGGCAATGTGCGGTCCACATTCTTCAAGGACTGCCTGTACGAGGTGTTTGATGATTTGGAGTGCAAGATGGAGCATGCAGGGAAACACCTACTGCGCTCAGTGCTGCAGCTAATGGAGAGTGGTGCACTGGTCCTCACTACTAACTTTGACAACCTGTTGGAGATCTATGCAGCTCACCAGGGCACCAAGCTGGAGTCCCTGGACCTGACGGATGAAAAGAAGGTAAACTGGCCTTTCTTTCTTTTTTTGATTGATTCATGGTTCATGGATTCCTGCCACAATAGAACCAGTCAGCTTTTTCAAATGAGTACAAAGGTCACATAAGCAGGTGTCGTATGTTAGGGCCAACTTACTCTTCTCTGAGAGTTGCATCATGTTGTCATGTTGGCTTGTAGTTACGTTCTTCCTTGGCCAGGTTTGAAGAGAAATATTTGCAAAGGTTAAAGTTCTAGCCATCACTCAGCTGTGGTTGAATTTTATAGATTGAACAATATTTGCTTTTTGTTAAAGGCTGGGCTGAGGGTATTTTCCCTAATGCTAATAGTAAAAACAGGTTTTTTCACTTCTCTTCCAGCTTCTCCATTAAACAGACTAATCATGACCATTTAGGTCCTAGTTACTTTAAGGGTAGTTTTATTATCATTATTTTTCATACAACATGATTTTGCATTGTAATTTTTTTTTTTATACAACATGAGTTTTCTCAGAGACCTGTCACTTTGCCTCTCAGTCTTGGTATTTATGCCTCGTCTCCATCAGGGCTAATATCCTCTTACTGCTGTTCAAAGTGATTTTACTCCCTGACCAGCCAGAACAGGATTGAGTGCAATGGACTGTTAAGTGCGTGTGCGTGTGTGTGGTTGTGTGTAGGTATTGGAGTGGGCTCAGGAGAAGCGGAGGCTGAGTGTTCTGCACATCCACGGTGTTTACACCAACCCCAGTGGTATCGTACTGCACCCTGCTGGCTACCAGAATGTGCTGAGGAACACTGAGGTCATGGTGAGCATCGACATTGTCAGGGCATTTTAACTATGAACCTTGCACTCCTCACTGTTGGCTGTTTGTGTTGCTGCTCTAGGAAGTTGAGGTTTTTCTACTGTTGCACTCATTGTAAGTTACTCTGGATAAGAGTTTCAGCTAAATGTCTAAATTGTAAATTAAATAACCGGTTTAATGAGTTGGTCCTAATTGCATAGGCTTAAAACTGTTGAAACTGTTAAAACTGTTAGAAATGTTCCAGCTCTTAGAAATGGTCTCTGGTCTCTCTGTCCCTGGACTTGAAATGATGGAATTGCTCAAATGTAAGATTAGATCTTCCTTCTGGTTTTGACAGCGTGAGATCCAGAAGCTGTATGAGACCAAGTCCTTTGTGTTCCTGGGCTGTGGGCGTACGGTGGACGACACAACCTTCCAGGCTCTGTTTCTAGAGGCAGTCAAACACAAGTCAGACCTGGAGCACTTCATGCTAGTGCGGCGTGAAGACGTGGGCGAGTTCAAGAAGCTGCGTGACAACATGCTGGACAAGGGCATCAAGGTCATCTCCTATGGAGATGAGTATGCCGACCTGCCTGAGTACTTCGAGAGGCTGGCCAATGAGATCTGCAACCGGGACGTGTCCACTAACGGCTGGGGTAAGTGTCTGTATGTTTGTAGTAGGGGGTATGTTGTGCACTCGTTTTAGCTTGCATATCACATTGATGGTACTGCTGTTCACACAGCAGGCTCTACTGCATTCTTGATGAATTACTACTTAGCGTTTACCACAAGCAAGTTTAACCTGCTTGTGGTACGAGTTGGGTGTTTTTGTTGTCAAATTGGGTAAGTGCCAGAACATTAAGGCTATTTGAAAGTTAATTTTACTATGCTTTGCTGTGATTGTCAACTTGTGATTGAGTATTTGGGTTTCACATATAATTATAATTCTCTTTAAATTAACCAAACATACTTCTCTCTTTAAGTGGACCAAAAAGTGAACCAGTTTGCACTGGATGTTCACTTGAAAGAGACTCAGTTCTGTTTCTGGTGCACTTGAGCTCCAGTGGGATCTACATTACAGTAGATTTTCCATTCACACTCAGAACTCAGACCTTACTGTAACTATTGGTTGCAGCGTCTATTTCCTTGTGGTATTTCCTTATTTGATTATCACACAGAAATGGGGAAAATTTAAACAATTTCATATTTCTACTAGAAACTTCGTTCTTTAATTTTCTTCTAAAAATGTCAGAAAAGCTTTAATGTTTCTATGTGCTGACGAGAGATTCCGTTGACGTGATCAAGAAAAGCTGCAGTCTCCTCAGACCAAACAGCTCCTGCTTGCTTCGTGTTTGCTTTTTCAAGTGGGCAGATAGAGGGGACAAAAATGTAATGGAAAATGCAATGTGAACTGGGATGGTCTCAGTTTGGTTCTTTTCAAAGAGATCATTTGGCTGCAACAAACCTTTTGAGTATGGTCTGTGAGTTGGCTGCATTTGATTAAGAGATATGTTTTTTTTATTCCTCACAGGATCTCCTTCACAGAATGGGGAGGAACAGCAGACTGGCTTTAACACACAGAAAAGCCTCCTTCAAGGTTAGGACTGAATGCTTGTCTTTGGTATCAGGCAGCAGCCAATTGCAAGAGACATTTCCAGAATTACACAATAAGCCCGGTCCTTAGACGCTATTCTCTTCCCTGCATGCTTGTAGAGATAGAAAATCCACGTCTATGTTCCAAGGTTTCCAATATCGAAAGACCCCTTGGTATCCTCTTACACAAGCATACAACTGATGTAACAGTATTTCATGCATGGCAATCAGTGGTAATGTTTCAGCTGATGCGTTGTTTCCCACCTGTTCACACAAGTCCCTTCCTTCTCTTTTTGCCGCAGACTATCATTCTTGACAGGCACAGTCGGGATCAGTATCAGTCATTTTCCTCCACAGCTCCGTCAATAGAGATCAGTCTACTCACAGTACTACTTGGGTCTGATTTCATTCATTGGACTTAGGAATCCAGGAAAATGATGGGCCATGAGACCTATACTGTATGCTGTTGTCATTATTTTGCAGATGTCATGTTTACTTTTCTGTTAGTTCTCCTTGAAAAGGGAAGGGAAATGTGTAAATGGAACTGTCAATACTGATGCCCAACCTCAAGACCCCCAGAATACTCATTTTTGGAAGATGGATATTGCAGATGGCAGTACAAAATACTGGAGATGTATAAAAGGGCAGAAAAGTGACAAAATATGGACTTATGGATTTACTCACCTCAACTTAATTTGATAAAATTAATCCCACGCTGAATGAAAGTCAAATGACTGATGCCTTGCATTGATAGGTTTCTCTTGGCTTTGGATATGCAATAAGCAGGAATGCACTCACAAGCACTCATCACATGGCCTATGGCCCCTCTTTGGGACATACTCTAGTCTTATATTTGGAATGTATAATACAGTTCTCTCTGATGATGAACCTGAAACTATTTGCACACTACTGGTTGGGGCTGGAGGGAAATAATTGCTGCAGTCATGGGTGGTTTCATGGTTATACAAACCTGTAAGGGCACAATGTCATCCTCAAAATCCAGTAGAGCAGAATTCCATAGACGAGGCACCCTACCAGTAGCAATCACGTTGCCACTCCTGTGCTGAGATGAATAGAAAACTTGTATGCTGTTCTTTGTAAGCCTTTTTTGTATTTTTAATACTTGCATGTGTTTTTCTGACATTTTAGTATTTATAAGTGCTATTTTCAAAATAAAGCATTTGGTATCCCACGTGTCCTGTTATATCTACAAGCCTCCTGATAAGGAATCTGAGCACACATGAGCGCTCTATCATGGGGCCACAGAGCACGTGCCTCTTCAACATATGACAAAGCAAGTTCACAGTTTACAGACTTGTCATAGCTTATAGCAGCTTTATTTAGAAATGTTTACATTCTCATAAATTAGCACAAATCTGTATAACTCTTGATTCTCTCTTATTGCACTACCACAAATTAAAATGGGGCTGGAGATATTTAAGATGCATCTGTCTTCTTACAAATGGAGAATAAATCAAAGGGGTGGAAACATAAATTACAGATCCATAGAACTTCAACTGACCACATAGAAAGTGTAGTCTTATGAAATCTGTGGACAACTGAAATAACTAAAAAATATTTTTTTTACGAAATGTCTTTTCACCTTTCCTCAACTATAAACTGAGGGATCAAAGTGAACGTGTTGTGTTAGGGAGAGGAGTGGATCTGAGAGATAACTTAAACAGAGGATTAGCCTTGATAACAATTAGACTGTTTACTTAATCTGCAGCACGGAAACTTCCAAATTCAACACGGGTGAAGAGGTGAAGCGTTGTTCTAACAGTAAGGGGAGTGCACTGCGTCTTCACAAAGTGCTGACACTTTGACACCTGCTCTATGACCGACTGTTCTGTATATTAGCAATTCAAACCATTAGTAAATCAGACTGATCCTCTAGATGGGGTGGTTTCTGACTTGAACTGCTATGGTACAGCTGATGGATGCAGCAACCGTGTTAACGAAGGAAACAGATAGGCACTATGGTCACTAAGCTTTCCTCAGGACAGGCAGCTGCTGAATTGCCACATCCAGCAAGGCTATATGACCTGACCTCGTTGACTGACTGACAAAATGCCAGGTAGAGAATTTTAACAAACCATTACTATGTAGACCAGTAAAATGTATTTCCTGGCTTGAAGTCTGTTCAAATGTCATTTGTGGGTGACTTAGTGAGAGTTTGGAGTCATTTTTTGCAAAGCTCAAGAACAACTGAGGTACTTTTAATTTTTGGCCCAAAGGTTTACTGATGCAAAGGGAGGCTCCTGTGGCTGTATAGGGCACATTTTCTCTCTGTCGTCTTTCAAAGTCTGCATTCGTCCTTTACTCTCGTCTGGAGAATAAAAGTTGAGCTTGTTTGATGCAAAGCAGATGGGGCAGGATAGGAGGATGAAAATCACAGGTTAGCAGGGCCGTAATCTCGCAGTTGGTTGGTTTTGCCGTGAGGATGGATGAACAAGAGAACACGCAGCCCACTCAAGCCTTCATCAGGGCACTGACCACAGCGCGGGCGTTGAGGCTGCGCAGGTCGTTGTAGGTCTGCCCTGTGCCCACGAACACGATAGGCTGGCCGGTGATGTAGGTCATGGAGATGGCAGCACCAACCTGTGGAGGAGAGACGGGCGCCATCAACTTCCCAGCTGCAACTTATACTCTTATCAGACAGCAAAACATGAACATCAAGTACAAGTCAAATCATGAACCGCATGGAACGTCCTTAGTGTCCTTAACCTTCCAGTCAAGGCAGCGTTTTTCCTGCTGGTCCAAACGGTCAAAAACAGAACAGAACAAAAACAGGTTATGACAGCGGATTTCAAGGGAAATGTTGTTAGTAATACCTTGTCGTCGATGGTGTCAAATTTGGTGAGGACGATTCCATCGATGAGGCGAGGCTTGTCAGACATGGAGTGGTCCGCCAGAGCCTGATTGAACTTTACCTGAGGACAAAAGAAATAGATATACTTTATTCATCCGTCGGGGGGAAGTGGGGAAGACGAAAGGAGCCGCTGTGACAGGTGGCCCCTGGTCCAGCAACGTCTTTCTACCTCGCTGCTTAGAAAATGCAGTGGAGGTGCAAAACCAGGCACCTGTGCAAATATGTGGATGAATTCAGCGTGTGAAACGAGGCAGCTGATTCAACAGGTAAGGCCAAGGTGGAGCAACACTGACCCCACCTGGACAGTTGAAGAAATGCATCTGAACACCAGCCTGTATTCTGCCTCTATTCTGTATAAAGACCAAAGGTGATCTGGTCTTTTGTGTCCAGGTGTGTCTGCTTTCCAATGTCCTGCTTATATAAAGCACTTTATTTCCATTTTATTAAGAGCTATACAGTGAACGCTTCTAATAATTATTATTAGCTGATGGTAAGACACTTGACGAGTCTCGCGTTTCCTCTCAGTGCATGATGCGTCTTGACTCTTACCAGCTGGTCAACAGCCTCATTGCCCACCAGAGCCTCCCCAACAAACAGCACTAGGTCGGGCATGTTGACAGCGATCAGCTTGGCCAGCGCTGTCATCAGGGGGGCGTTGTCCTGCATACGCCCGGCAGTGTCCACCAGCACCACATCGAAGGCCTGGTTGCGGGCTGCAGGGGAGAAACGGGGAAGGTGTGGGTCAGACTGCGATACTGGTGGTATTAATGATGTCATGGGACTGGCTATCGCCTGGTGACGTAGAAAGAATCAATCATCAGAAAGTCACTAATAGTACATAACAGTTTCATGCACACAGACACTGCAATACACAACAAATAACAACTGACAATCAATGAACCTATTTTACCATAGGCAATGGCCTCCATAGCAATTCCAGCGGCATCCTTCCCATAGCCCTTCTCGTAGAGGTGGACCACTGGCCGCCCGCCGTGCTCCTCGGGGGGGTGCAGAGAGTTCAGGCGCCGCTGGTGAGTCCGG
>CABFOP010085023.1:0-11581 GCA_900683385.1 Anoplogaster cornuta | reverse complement strand
ACACACACACCCACACACACACACACACACACACACACACACACACACACACAGAAAACTTCCTTAGACAAACTTGAAAGTTGGAGTATATTCCTTCTCAGCAGAGGGAACATTGTCCAAGCTAGATTTGTGATCTGGCATACAGTATATACTCCATATTTCCAAAATTAGGAAGCGACATTTCTGAATATAAGTTTGTGGCTTTTCTGTGATGTTCCTTTAATTGGACACTTTTATTTTGTTTGAACAGGACTTCATGGCAGGAACAACTCTCTCAGTACCTGAACGCTTCATTATTGTGTTCAGATTGTTGAGTGGTTAAGTCTGCCACCTCTGGAGCCACATGGGATCATGTCACACCTGAACTTTCTCTGCCTTCCCCATTTTGTTTCCCTCTCTGCTTTCCAAGTGTCTTACTAAATATATATTTTTTAAATTCTACAAACAAATAAATGAACACCTCTTTTCTTTTGAGGATAATTTATTGCATGAAGTTTTATGTTTATACCTCGAGGAATACACATAAATATAAACATAGATAAAATACTGTTAGCTGGAATGTACACTTAAGAGCTAGAACACAGTTCGCTCCCATCGCACTACAGCACTACTAAATTCAATATAAAAAAATAAAGGCAAACACGCATCTTCACTGTGTCTCGTTGCCATTGAATGCATGTGTTGGGTAAACGCTGTAACTGACCATGGCATTTTCATCAATACTAGATTGCAGATTCAAGCTGTGCATCAGGTACTTGCTGACCTGGAGTATATTATTACTGTAGGAGACAAAGGAAAAACAAAAACAAACCAAAATGAACTGAAACCCCTCCCCCAAACATTTCTAATGAAGAGCACAAAAGTCAGCGTCTCAACGTTCCTACATGTACCCTGTGTTAAGTCAGCAGCTAAGCTAGTGGAAGTAAATGTAGCGCCACTAATGGGGTCTAGATCCTTCTGCTGTGACCCCTCCCCCCCTCTGTTAAGACAAACAGCCCATGACTGCCCTTGACTCCTCCTCTGGTGCTACAGCTTGATGCCCCAGCTCTCTCTTGGTGTGACCCTTGGTTGACAGTTCTCGACCAGCCCCTAACTTAAGCTGCCTTTTACTAGCTCTGGTCTGATGACAGGGGCATCAGGTGATTACCAGTGTCGGGATGACAGCACGCCCCCCAGCGGGAGTCCTGCTAGCGATCCTCTGTTGCCTACAGGAAGAAATGGTCCTGTTCTTCCGTTTCCACTACCTGAAAACTGGATTTTTGACTCTGCCGAACAACGCGATGCAAAAATCTAAATGAAAGATGACATTTTCAACAGTATTATCTCGCAGTTACTTTCAGTTTAAAGTTTAAAGCATGGCAACATCTTTCAGATTCAAGTCCTGCTGGGGTGTTTCCATATTGGCTGAGTTCAGGTTTGCTCAAGTAGGAATTTTATATTACTGATGCCTCTCTCTTTTGAGAGAGTAGTTCAAGTGTTTGGTCTTCATGAGTTAAATGATGATACAACAATATCTGAGGACAAGGGGCATGCTTTGGTCAAATTGAAACCAAGCAGATTCCATTCATTGTTTATAGGGAAGAGTAAAGATGGTATGAAAGTAGCAAGAGCATTGAAAACAACTTGTTATCAACCGTAAGTTAGAAGTTGGAAGAATAAACATCATTCAGAAAACATCATTCTGCAACTACAGATAGGTGATGGCATGAGCAAGCAAATCAGGAAATATTTTTACAAGAATTCACTTTTTCAAAAAAGGACAGTTAAAATTATTTTAAAAGGCAATGATTGAAAAATGAATCAATAATAAATTGTATCTAATTCAAGTCTAATAAAGTCTTGTCTGCCCATCTGCATTTGAAATCACTTGAAATAGTCCCTTGTGGCCAATATTCACTTTATGAATTAAACAAAGAAAACTTGGATTGGCCTTTAACCTCTTCTAAAGGGGGGGAAATAAACCCAAAGGCTAAGCTTATTGTTATTTTACTAAGGTAACAACTATAAGTTGCTGTATATTCTTATATATACTATAATCTTGTATAAAACTGCACAGACATTGAAATAATTTCCAATTTGTTTGCAACAAAATCATTAGCAGTGTATTATATATATGTAATCCTGTTTTTTTGTTGTTGTTTCTGTTTCAATACAATTGGCTATACAACTGTACCCATCATACTGGTGATAGTGGGGCCAGGTTTCAGATTTAATAATGGGTAAGGATTAGATAGTATGCATTCTCTAACTGAGCTGCATGGAAAGGTCACAAGGAAACATATGGGGAATAATAGGTAAAGGAAGACATCGTAAGCCATTTGATTTTTATCTACAGTGTATGTTGCATTCTGTTAATATCAGATTGCTTTCTATTGATGGTGAACTGTGTGTCAACCCTGGGATGAGAGCCAAATAATTCTGAAAGGTCAAAGATTTACTTTGTCTAAATTTCCTCCAATTTTGACTCATATACAAATAGTTTACAATTACTCTCTCTCAGTGCACAAGGAAATGAAACCTGGCTCAGCGTCACTGGGAACTAACCCTGTGGAACTGATTTAATGCTCCAAAAGATGACACAGTTCACTAAACCCCAGGAAATGCTAAGAGACCATACTGAATCCATTTATAGCAAGAACATAGAAATTAAATTAATTAAATTAAAAATAATGTTTATCAGTATTGGTATTACAAAGGTATTGCATCATTTATATATATAAAGAATTCTACAAGCACAAATATATTCATTTAATATAAAACACCTCATGAGTGTTCACATCCTGTATGCTAGTGATTTTTAAAAATTGGGTCTGGGGATGCCCAGATGTCCCAGGACACCTGCAAAATGAAAAATAGTTTTGCTTCAGTAGGGTATTTTCTATAAATGTTCTATGTATTAGTTACTATAAGAATGGACATTATCACATTTCACTGTTCCCCACTGTTCCCAGATAAACAGTTAAGCAGTTCTTATACAGTTCTGTGCTAAATCAAATCTAAAACCCCAGTTTATCTCAAGTTACAGATGCAAAAACACCGTTGACAGGGGTCAGTAGCAAGACACACAGCCATTTTGGTGTTTATGCTATAAAAAATAAATAAGTTGAGAAATCTGATTTAAATTCATTAGCCACTTAATGCAATAAGAGCATACAGTTTAAATGAAGACCGTTCCAGTTAATTTGATTAGATAATAGCAACATCTCTGACTGGTGTGGTTTAAGGCATCAGACTGTATGTAGGGACCAATGGTAGCAGTCAGTGGTTAAACCACAGTAGCAGAAAGGTTAATACACTCAGCACATGTTGCCTCTTACAACAGGTGGTGCAGCACGATCGGCGGCTCCCAGCATTCCAGCTTTTCCATGCTGGTGGCCCCTGGTATTCTGGGATTTACGCTGCCTCCCCTCCTTTCAACCACAGAGGCCTGACTGACAAGCTAATCGTTGGGCTGGGATCCCCTCAGCTATTGATTCCTCTGCAACACAACACCTCCCAGTCAATGAAACTGCAATATAATGCTTGAGCTGCAAAGAAAAGGGGAGTATTAGCGTGTTGAGCAACTGGAAGAAATTTGCTGCTGCTGCCTCCACTGCTTGCTCCTCCTTGCAGCTGCTGGTAGGTAGAAACAGAGCGGCACAAATAAAGTAGGGAAAAATGTGTCTCGGGGGGTAGAAGCTTGAAGGGGTAGGTTATTAAAAGCCACAAAGTGGAGCCCATGCTGGGCATAGAGAAATAGCCACAGCATGGTAGAGGCACAATGGAAAAGAAGGGGGTCTGCTTTCTAAATTGTTCTAATCCTTTGAGTGTTTTATTTCATTCGGTTTTGTAGTTTGAAAACGTTGCCTTTGACTGTGCATATGCTTTGGCTCACCTACAAGAAATAAACATTTTGGAAAGACAAAAAGGGACATTTACTGTTAAATTCAAATGACAAAAATGATCAAATTCAAAAAGTGAGTATCTGTCATAGTTTTCCAGATTTTACCAAACATGCATTTTTTTTGCAATAGAAAGTTGTTGTTTTTGGCCCTATAGATTTTTATCTAAAACAATCTGCCAACAATATTTCACGAGCGATATCTGATCATGGCTTCATGCTCCATTTATAGCTTTTGGAATTCTACACCCTGCTTCTCTAATTATTGATCTGTGGGGCACAATGACTGCAACAGTAACCACAATTAGTAGTATTACTGTTGGTTCCAGCCGTTTAGTCAAGTATCCAATTTCCATGCTGTGTGAACACTTAATTAAAACAAATGTGTTACAAATATATATTGGGGATCAGCAGCCTTCAAAAAGCCTCTTGTGGCTTAGTGAGTCAATGCAACAAGGGAGATGGCAAATCAATGTTGTTGGTCACTTATGCCACAGGGATTTAATCAAATGAATACTGACGACAACACCCAGAGAGACTGAAATTATAGCTAATAGCCTCTCTGGGAAAAAGACCAAACATACAGTGCTGTTTATGTGCAATAAGCAATTCTGCATCTGACAGCCATTCTCCTCGTCTGAGACAAAATTCAAAATGATAAATCAGCTTCCAAAAAAGCCTATAGAATAGCAAGACTAAAACGTTAATGAGAATGGATAGGAATGTTCGTATCGGTCTCCGATGGGCGGTCATGCTTTCGAGTGTTTCCAGTGAGTGTCCATTTGAATTTCCATATGAGTAACAATGTACTTACTGTAGTGTCAGTGTGACCTCTTCTGATATTTGTGGCCTGTTTATCTTTGGTCTTAAACATGTCAAGCTAATTGGCTGGATCATATCTAGATGCAGTCACGGCTGTTATTTGTTTCCCAGTATGACATACAGATGGTATATTAGTAGCATCTGTTGCTATATCGAAGCAGAGGTCAGGGAACGTCATGCAAATATACAGTATAGACACTGAAAGACAAACATGCCGACGCACCAACATAGTCATGGTCATAAAGCATGTCAGCCTCTGGATGTCCTGTTGGCCAATATCACAGCAGCACGTCGCATTTCTGGTCTTGCTAGTTGTGCTCATGAATTCTATCTGATCGTAAATGAAAACAAAAAAACGAGTGCAAAGTACAACAGTTTGAATAGTTTCATCATTGTCAGTCACACATACATGCTGAAAAAAAAAACTACGATTAGTGAGAATTAAAATGCGGTCTTGGTCTGAGGAAGCACTATTTTCATTCTGTGAAGTGGCAGCTGTGCACCACTGGGTCCTATTATTAAGATTAAAATGTTATGCTGTACCTTCAGTCCAGAGAGCACTCAAGAGTGTCACGCTCCAAGAGTGACACAATTCTCACAGTGGCCAAAATTAATGAATACTACAATTTGGTGATGTATTACTGTCTGCTTGGAATAACAATGTACAATTAGATCCAATGATCGGACACTTCACAGCAAGGGGCAGGAATGACTCAAAAGTATTGGCATCCAACCAGGAACATGTCAATTATGTGCAGATGGTCTATTCACAAAAGTTTGCATTTTTTTCATACACTACTACAGTACTGTGTTGCAAATGAGTTTCTGAAGTGTATAAATCATCATGGGATATATTATACATATCAAACATATTTTCTCTACATCATCTACTGAATAATAACTTTTTAACAATGAAAAATCTTTAATTTTGAAGACTACCATGTTAATAGAATTCAGCAGTATTTACCATTTTCAAGATGCATGAAGAACAGCTGAGTAGGGATCAGAGGGACCCTTTTAGGACCCTCAAAGCTTATACTGTAACTCTCAGAGTGCCTGGGTCACTCAATTATTGAAAATGAAGCCCTTGTGGATGCTCAAGGGGCCCTTCTCTCACTGAAACTGTTAGCAATAAAGATGAATGTTTTTTGTGGCTACTTTAGATTAACAGTTTGTGGTGACTAAAGCCCACCCTTGGCAAAGGCAAACCTCTCTCAACCATGTTCTAACCAGTTTGTCATGTTCAAGATAATGAAGGAATCAGTAGCAGATGGTTGGTGCACCATAAATAGCAAAGATAATTAGAGAGCCTGTCAAAATAGAAATGTGCTGTTGGTTCAGGTAAGAAAAATGCAACCAAATCTGTAAAAAGATGTCCCAAGGTTACTCAAGGTGCTATGCAGAATCCTTAGTACAGCACCTGTGATTAGCTAGTCTTCAGGAATCCAATTACTGGTTAGTTACTTTTTTGAAATCTTAGTCTTGTTTGGGACCCCTTTGCCAGAAGATTAGTTCGTTTATATAGAATGTGTTATTGTGTGAGTTTATAGCCAGAAAATCAAAATGTGCATGTTTTGCCTGATATACAGTGATTCTAGTTAGTTAAGTTAACTTCTCTTATCACCTAACTGCCTAAACATGAGCGTCTTTGCATTTCTGAGGAGGAATGTTTCTGCTCATATATCCACTTTGGGACCTGGTCCCAAAAATGACACGTGATTATTAAATGACATTTCAAGCAAACACAGTATCAAGAAAACACAATGAGAACGGTTTGCAGTCCCTTGAAATGGTACAGGGAAGTGGTGCTTTGTTTATATATATGAGTGTATGTGGTGAACATTCTCTTTGAACCCAAGCAGACAGTGATAGGCTTTTGCAATTTTGCCTAGATATATCCCATATGTTGGACTGGAGTGTACAACCTTATAACTCAAGGTTGTGGACATTTTAAGATGGGCCAGTTTGTGATTTATCCCGGGGTAATGCACTTTTAAAGGTAGGATAGGCAAGTTTTTGAGAAGCATTTTTGGTTATATTTGTTGAAATTGTCTTTATATCCCGACAGCAAACAATAAATCAAGTTCTCTGAAAAAAAAGAAGAAAAATATCCGGTGTCTGTAGCGGTCACAGTACTGTCCAATCATTTAATTAGGACAGAATTAGATGAATCAATTCGAGTGAAATGATTAGATGGCCCATTTGACTGGAATGAAATGATTGGATGGCCTACCTGCCTGTCGACTTGCATTCCCAAACAACCAGGAAACCAGACTCCGAGAAGTAGGGACCAGACCACAGTGCGACGGGGCCGTTATCGTTTTCACACCGTCCCCCCGTGTGACAACGGGCAAGCAGACTAACATACACCACATTCCCCAGACCCGCCCGCATGTCGGCTGGGTTTGGTGCTGAAATTTGCCACTCTTCGCTCACTGTTACTGAGGTAAACAACCGCGACGGGGACCGTTATCGGCAAAACACCGTCCCCCGAGCTACAACGGGCAAGCGGACTTCTGTACACCACATTCCCCACACCCGTCCGCACGTCGGCGCAGTTCGGCGCTGAAATTCGCCACTCTTCGCTCACTGCTACTGAAGTAAGAAATCTTGCCTATTGCCCCTTTAACTTCACAACAAATGTGCATTAATAGAGTAGAAGTACTTAGAATAAAATGTGATGCTCCATGACTTTAAAGATAATACCACCTATTATGTTTTTTCTCCCTCTTTCTTTCTTTTTAATTGTTTTATTTTGGCTCTGGCTTCAGAATCTAGGTTATGGTTTTTCAGGGCACTCTCAGAGAGACCTGGGCCAAAATATCTTGCAGTAAAAGAAGGCCTAACTGTTTTGTGAATATGCTTTATATTCCCTGTCCCCTAACAATGAGCCTAAGGTCTGCATAAACAGTATTGCTCCGACAACATTTTTCAGCCCTCAGCCATTTCTAGGGCAAGCTCGGACCCCTGGGAGTTTACAGAAATATCTGAAATATCAGAGTGGCTGGCTTTATGTGAGGCTTACCTTTGTTGTTTCCAAGGGCCACAAAAGTCAACTGGAGCTGTTCGACACCTGACAGCAAAGGGTTATGAAATGCCTCTTATTTGCAGCTTTTTGCAATTGGAAGCATTTCACACCTACTGTTCTTTAACACAGAACAGTGGCAATATTTCATTTGTAGCTCACGGGCAAATCATGTAATGTTTCTTAACTAAGTCATCAGTTTTATTCAAACACTAGAAATATTCAATAATGAAATATTGTAAATGAAAAGTAAAATCTAATAATACAAGTGAAAGGGGCGGCTTATTTGTGCCTGGTATAATCAAGACACCATGACTGGATGGATTTGTACGAAAAGAGCTTCCAGATTTCACAAATCCACCATAAAACAGACTCACACAATTCTCATTCACATGAGCGATGATGCTATTCCTATAATCTCAGAGTAGACTAGATTAGTACAGATTTGTGTACATGAATATTTCTTGCTCCCCCTAAACTAGACGCAAAGGAGCCAAATCTCTTTTCTGTGAAGGCATAAAGTCACACTTTCTGGAACTGCTTCATCAACAATGAATAGGAAACCAAATATACAGACATTGTGAAACATCCCAGGATGAGAACACAAGCTGTGGTTTATAAGGTCCATAAAAACTAAATTCAGATTTTCCAATTTCAGTTTTAAGCCAAGGTATTTCTAATTCCAATTGATCTTGTGCTCATGTGTAAAGATGAATAGATCCCCTGTAAAATGCAACAATGACAATAGGTTTTCATCATTTTTGAGTGAGAACCTTGTAGTGTCTTGTAGACAATGATGTCTAACCAGCACACTGACATAGGAGGCAGTGAGGGATATCTGTCCTTTGTAATCAGCAGCCAGGCAGGATGTTAACATTTCTTCAGTGGTTTAAGGGCAGAAGGAGCTGCATGTACGTAACCGACATGACTATAATCAAGAATAGGAAAGAGGCTTGACTGGACAGTCCTCTTTATATCTCTATGGTTTTTGAAAGACCAGATGCTGCAATATTTATCTCGTGTAACATGTTCCAGCTGGGTATCTTTTACTATGTAAAGAACATTTAAATCAATGCTGCATGATCTAGCAATCTGGAGACAACCAATTTATTTCTTCATTTAATACCAATTTGAGACAGCTGATAGATTTTCAAATAGAGTTAAAGTTTGATTTAAAACCTACAAAAGTGGTTGTTCCTACAAAAGCCTTTTGTGCTTGTGGCACCCTTAGAGAGTTGGACTGAACACTGTCAGCTGAAGTACTAGATTCCTACCCTGTGGCTAATTTAAGATCCAGTTTTGAACTGTGTGAGAAAGACCTTTTGCTTTAATCTTTCCAGAAGCAAAACATCATTAAAACTGTGGCAATGCAGATATCAACTCTTTCCAAAGCCTTTGGTAGGTCGATGAGCAGGGCAGTATAATTATGTCTGCTATCTTACTGTATCGACAATATAATTTACTACCAGGGATGCAGCTGTAATGGCATTGTGTTTAGGCCTGATATTAAGGTTGGACTTAGTTATGAGGTTCTCACTTACTTAGGAACTGGCAAAGGATTATATTTATTATTATTTAACATGTCAGCTTCAAAACCAGGACCCCGATCACAGAAAGTTCAATATGAAGTTGATTGAGGTTGATTTCTCCTCTTAACTTTCTTTCTTATTATCAAAAGATGATTATCTAATTTTCAGGTTTCCGTAAATATCTAGGTTAGGTTAATTGACACGGCTAGCAATAAAGTAGACAAAGTCTTACAGTTCTACAGTGTGTAACTATGAGCACTTGAAATGTCAGGCACAGCACAGCAAATTACTAATTTCCTGGCTGTGTGTATGGCAGCAGGAAGTTAGAGATACATCCTCCCCTCTGGCCCATGGGAAGGAAACTGTGTGAATGCAGAGGAGATGCTCACTGACCTCTGTGAAGAGAGTCAAGGCTTGACCTTGAAGCCTAGCTGACTAAACAGAGGACCTCAATCACCCCCCCACACACACACACACACAATATTGTAAATATGATAATGTACAGTTTTTAAATGACCTCCAATACAGATTGTTGAAACGTGATAAACTTTTGGTGAAACAGGACACAAACGTTTCAGTATCCTTCTACAGTAGTAGTTCAATATCCTCTCATCACAGCTATTGGTGTCAACATGAATTTCTATAGAAGTAGTTACAACATATGCTAATTATTTTTTTTAACACATGTATACAGTATGCTGCCAACTATGAGGAACACCTAATGCTTTGTTTCATGGGTATTCATGGAGTGCAGTATTAGTGGGTTTACCTGCATGATACAGTGGAAATTGACTAGATCTACACATTAAGTGCTCATCTTGTAGAACAGACATACTGCCTTAAAGTAAACTCAATACTACATGCTTTGGATCATAAAGGTAAGAAGCAACTTCCTGGATTCATGAGCCCAGAACATGGGATGAAACCATTTGGTTTTTATTATTCCATTTACTCTTAGCCGGACCACAAAGTGGTTCTGAGAGCCTGTTTTATGTATTCAGCTGCCTTCCCCTCAACAAGCATGTGGAGCCGCTTAAATAAACCATCAACCGGAGCACAGCTGCAACAACAACCGATCGATCGGAGGCAGGTTACCGTCTGAACACTGTGCCGCCAGCACGCTGGCTTCAGCAGGTGGGGTGGGAGTTGTAATTTGCTGCTGAAGGGCTTTTGTGCCTGCCTGACTTCAGAAAAACTGTAACTTGTGCCTCCCTTGATAGATAGCCATGCACGCTGATAGAATGTGTGTGTTTGGGAAAGATTCGCCGCTGTATAAACAATCGACTCCCTACCTTCTACAACATCTGGGAACTCTCAAGTATTGAGGCAGAAACAAATAACCAGGGACTTGTTAGTTTCTGATTAGATTTTAAACAACTCATCATGGCTCATGGAGTTCCCCTCACTACGGTGCAAGGCCAGTCATACAGGAGTACACAAAGAATAGAAATAAAGTCAACACTAAAAGCAAGTGAACAAGGAAGATTTACTATTATTTAAACTCCCTCTTAAATTTCATATATAATCACATATATAATATATATAATGCTGACATGACGTTTTAAAATGCTACCATAAAAGTGTTTGTAAACATGTAGCCAGTGTTAAGGCAAGCTTTTCTGGTTACAATAAACCAAACTGTGCAGAAAGCAAATGGTGTACAAGCTCCTAAGTGTGGGCCTCACGGGCTTGACATAGATGGCAATCTCTCTGTGCTATTTACCTTCCTGAATTCTGTGTTCTCACTCTCCCTAATCTCCTCGTTCAAACAAACAAGCAGCATCAGATTCTTCTCCCCGTCAGTCAACTCACAGTCATGTTTGCCAGCTCTTCTTGAGTGAAGTCTGCCCACATTATCGGTAATCCTCTTGTCTGTCTTAGCCTAAAGCCCAGTTGAGTAGGGAAACTAAAATCTGAACCTTTCCTTGGCTCAGAAGAAATATAAAAAGAAAATAAAGGCATTCCTTTGTGCATTGGGGAATTTCCACCCTTTGAGTGTCAAACATCTTTCTACTATCTTTGCAACTGAATCTGTCATAAGGAACTGTATGCATCTGTGTCTATTCTATGGACAGAAACAGGAAATACCATAATGAAATCTATCCAAGAGAATTAACACATATAACAAAGTCAATTAGGATGCTTTTCATGACACATCTTATTTTGTATACAATTTAGTATGAAACCTGCCACATTATATCCATCTACCCCGCTTTGCTGCTGCAATCACAATTCTCACGCCTCCTTGTGTTCTTCATATGTATCTGCTATCCGTCCATGCATTTCACTTATGTTTGTACACACACACACACACACACACACACA
>CABFOP010085013.1:0-17332 GCA_900683385.1 Anoplogaster cornuta | reverse complement strand
TCCAGATAGGCCAGCCGTCTAAGCTTGATCTCTGGAATAACCCGAGGCTACCTCAGCGAGCCCTGCAGCCGCTGCAGACAGTCCGAGGCCAGGGGCTCCCTGCGCCGTGACTCCAGGAAGCGCTGGGCGTGTTTGAGGAGGGACTGGCTGGGAGGAAACAGGCCACAGCACAGCCACAGCAGCTGCCAGCCCTTTTCCAAGCTGAACCTGGTTGGGCACAGAAGACACGGGATGGACGTGGCTACGGACAAAGCTGGTTGAGCACACTGTGAAGCATGTGACTGATAAGATAGTGTGGTAGGAAAAACTTAATGCGTGCGCCGTTTTACTGTATGCACCCTTAGCATTCTTTAGGGCAATCAACCATCGACTATGATTTCCTCTGTGTGACTTCTCCTGCATTTGAGTTTTGTTTCTGAAGGAACTGCTAATGTTTAGTCTATGCTAGGTGTTGTTTTGACTTGACAAATGGCCTCGTGTCTCTATGAAGCCTCACACCCAACTGCTCTTTCTTCAGAGATCTGTACACCCTGTACTGAGAGCTCAGCTATTGCAAATAAATACACTCAAGTAAATCACGACCTGACTCTGAGCTCTTAATCTTTAGTTAACCATTTCGGTGTGTAGTGTGTATTCAACTTGATCTTGTGTGGAGAGAGATGGTGACTTGGTTAAGACGCCACTGCTGGCTGCTCTCAGCCTTATCAAGAATTAAATAAATACTAATACTAAATATTACTAATACTAAATACTCACTTTCTTCACTCTGTCTGTGGTTGAGCATTTGAATATGTATTTAGCTTTCCAATGCTAGAACACAACACACCAACATCATTACAGTAAGAGAATGTGATTATTTATACCTCTAACCAATTACTTTATTTTAAATAGAAATATTACCAAATCACCACTGCTTGTGCATGACAGACAGCAGCGATCCAAGTACCTTTTCCCCTCTATCACACTGATTTAATACTATACTGTCTATGCTGTTGCCTTTAAATCTGAGAACCTCCCTATGCCGTGACGTGACAATGTCATTGAATATTTGACGGTGACAGTGTAGCACACAGTGGAAGCATACCGGTTGTTACTGCTGGTCATCTGCTTCATGATCTGGCAATAGATCTCATCTCTGAGTGCCTCATTTTGAGTGGCTGGTCCAAAGATCTGTTCTGTGAGCACAAGGGAACTCTGCATCTGCTTGGTGGGGTAATCGCCCATATACTTCAGGATAGGTACAGAGCGGTCAAGGTAGAATAATCATCCTGGACTGATAATAAATCTTTGTAAATGGTAAATATGTGTATAGTAAATGTAGTGTGTGACATCTCTATGCCAAAAGGAACACTGGGAGAAAATATGTTTAGAAATGCCGTTGTTTGGTATAAAGGTGGGATGTGGAAGGATATCAGTGAAGGCCAGGCAGGCCCGGTGACTGAGCTCAGAGTTGCCCACCAGTCTCTGGAGGAGGGGCTGTCTGAGGGGCTCTCTGGAGTTGGCCCACAGCCTCTCAGGAGCCGCGTTCTTGGAAATCACCTGACGGTTCACATCCTTAGTGGACTGCCTAGGGATCAGGAAACAGGAGTCCTTGCATTGAGTAGCCTGCCGCAGAACAACACTCCCAAAAACGACACAGCTTGATAAAATAATGGGACATGTGACAGACTAAAATAGAGACGAGTGTATCCAGGTACCTGAAATACTCGAGGGCGAACTCTTTTAAAGTGACAGGGGCCAATTTCTCCACGGTGCCCGTTTCTCTCTGGGTGGTCTGTATGATGTTCTTCCTCTGGTTAGGGGACAGGTTGATGAGGCTCTGAAACAAAGACATACACACCACCTTTAATCCCTCCTCCGATCCGGCACGCGGTAACTCATCCGAGAGAGGCGCGGCGTTGGCATCTCCCATACCATGACCTCGTTGGTGGGTTTGCTGAGGGTGGGTAGGACTAAGATGACCTCGGTGGAGACGGCTCCCGTTTGCCCCGTGTGCTCGATCTTGCCATTTATCCATCCGCTTTCAAGAGAAAATTCGTCGTCCTTGATGATGAGGATGAGCTCGCCTTTCTTGAAGTTCAGGAATGTGGGGTCATCTAGAGAGGAAGATAAGACAACGGATGAGTCACATGAGTACAGTGCTAACAAAACATGCAGAGTCAAATAATTCAGCTGTGACAATGTCTAAATAATGAGGTAAAATAAAAACCAAGCTATCCACTGGTGCTCTGACCCTGCTTGCTGACTTCCTTCAGGGCCACAGCATACTGGGAGCGCTCTCTCAGTCCACTAAGGAACATGTGGATCAGCTCAGCCATGTCCTCGGCCATGGCCCCACTCAGGGTGAAGTCTCCTTTCAGTGTCAGGAGGCAAACCGACTGGCCACTCGTTTTACCCTCCCTGAGGAAAATCGCAGGAGAATCGGTAACGCAGAACACATTCCAGCAGACTGTACTGTCTGGGTGGTAACGGTCTGTACCTTATGGTGTTGACCCCGGTGACTTCTGGGTAGGAGAGCTCCAGCAGCCGCCTCTCTTTCTCATCCAGGAATGCGATACCAGTCCAGTTAATGGCCACGATGAACTTGCTCTTGGGCAGAGCAGGACCTAAAAAACGTGGAGTGGAGTAGACAAGCCCAAATAAACCATGACTCATGGGTTTTATTCCTGTTATCAGATATGTGCTCCTCACACTTCCTGCTGTGTGTATCCTTTAAGCCAGGCTGGAGGGGAAGCTTAAGTATTAATGTTTAACTAAAGGCCCAATCATCAACCCACAGGAGAGGGGGTCTCACTTGACATCATGGACTAAAATCGACAGAGAACATTTTGGTCTTTGGTCCTGATGTGACCAGTGTTTTATAAGGTAAGAAAATTAGGTTTTATAAGTTATGAAATTTATTCAGCTTGTAGATTAGGCACCAACAATAGACACTGTCTATCTAAGGGATATTGCTACTCACTCTCACCCAGGATTCACCCCAAGACAGAATTTATCCTATTGCATATTGGTTGCTCACAACCTAAATAGCATTAATATTGAGGTTTTGCTCCTGGCCAACTTATTCTCTCTTAATCAACTATGCTTATACCCAGTGGTAAGCTGTATCTTTAATTGCTAATTGCTGAGCAGTGCCTGCATGAAAAAAGAATAGAGACGATCCATGGTACTCCATGGTCAAATGTGACAGGTCTGAAATAACTATATTGTCATGATTAAGAACAATTACAGATGCTTATGGATGTCCATCAAATCTGATGATGACTTTGAGAGCCACAGGTTTTATTGCAGGTGAGTCATGTGTAAGTAGAGAATTACTGGACTATTGTAGATAAGACGGGAGTAAGAGGTTATTTCATAATTGTATACTGTAAGTTATTTGTTCGAAAGAATCAAAGCTTGTTTCTGATAAGAATGATTGCCAGGCTCTCCCATACACCCCATACACCCACATTATCCATTCTGTGTGACCCATAGGTGTTACAAGTCATATGTAATATTTATAGAATTATATTTGCTATATGAAGATATTAATGCCATTATCTAAAACATAAATTAAGTAATTACACAAACAGAAGGTAGACGCATGTGACTAAATGTTTACCTGACAGCTTGACAACCTCAAAGAACCTGGAGAAGAACATGGGCCACTTCTGACGGGCATAGTCGACCACCTCCGCCTTTACATCAACTGCCTTTTGCCTTGAACTAATATATGGACCCTTACATGGGGTAAGAAAACCAGAAAGCATGATTAAATCTACCGTAGGCCTTGTTAAGAGCATTTTTATTCCTAAGAGATGCTCAACAGTCAATTGCATTTTCTGATATGGGATGTGACTCACCTGAGCGTGAGCAGTGCTGACCATTTGCAACCATTTGTCCTCTGACTTGGCCTCCAGCAGAGAGGTGTTGATGCAGTCGTGAACAGCATCCATAACATCTTCTGGACTGCTGTCTGAGCCATGCTGGATGTATACATGTTTGGCAGCGAGATCAACAACATCATCCTCCTGTGTGAAGTAAAAAAGGGAAACATATACCACAGGGGTTACATACACCTGAGTGTACTTCAGGAATTTTATCAAATACTTATTTTTACTTAAAGGTACGGTAGGTAATTTTTTGAGAAACATTTTTTGTTATATTTGTTGAAATTGTATATCCCGACAGAAATCAATAAATCAGGTGCTCTGAAAGAAAGAGGAAAAAATCCGGTGTCTGTAGTGGTCGCAATACTGTAATAAGTCAGTCCAATCGGATGAAATCGGGCAGGGACTGAGGTAAAACAAATCTTACCTACCATACCTTTAACAGCTCTTGTCAATGTAAATCATCTTAATGGATTCTAAACATAATCGGACCTTTTCACACTGGTACTCTCCCAACTTCAGACCGTGGACGATCTGTTTGTAGATGAGGTCTGTGCTGACGCTGTCCTCTTTGCAGTCATGCCAGGGGGTGAAGATTTCCTTGCGGTAGTAGAGGCGCCAAGGGGCATGCTGCTCCTGCCCACCTTTCCTCTTCACCTCCTGCTCGCACAGGGAGATGGCATCCATCACATGCTCCCGGCCACTGCCCAGTGCCCACACCTTCGGGAGAGGCAAAGAACGTGAGAAAGTTTCAGAGAGAATGGGGCAACAAGGGGGTTTTGTAGAAAGGTACTCACCAAATATCAAAGGAACATATGTAAACGAGTCCAGTCATAGGTGTTTTTTGCTGATGGTGCAAATGCCTACCTTTTCATACAAGGCCACGTAGACAGAAAAGCCAAAGGTGTCTTTCAGTTTGACTTTGTGGGAGAGGACCTGGCAGATTTCTTTGGAGGTAGATGCTGAATCAACAGGCAGGCTAATTGTGCGGCCGTCCATCAGGGTCATGGACACAACAATGGGCTTTTTTGTTTTGGTTGCCTGTCACAGCACAGAAAGAAATGACCCTGTTGTTAAATGGTCTTGGCGACTGTGTTAATGTCATATTAGCAGGAGCAGCGTGTGTCAATCCCAGTACCTGTAGCTCCAACCAGCTTGGAGGCTCCCCGCGTACTCCATTCATTACGGTGCGCCGCAGCCTCTCAGCACAGTAGTGAGCATATCCCCCGGGAGCAGCACGAATGAAACTTTGTAGGTACTGACAAGTCAAAAGAAAAGAAATCGTCAAAGAATGTAGCATACTGTTTATGAGGCTAAATCAGTAAATGCAGTTGCTGTATTTACCTTACTAAAGAGCTCAGTTGGAGGGAAAATGCCCAGACAGAGGGACAGGAGGATCCAACCACGGAAGAAGCTGTTGCGATTATTATTACCCTGAAGTTGTTTGCAGATCTGACAGTAAATCTCATCTCTAGGGAGAGAATTAACACATTAGACACGTGTTTATGAAAAATCTAAAACAGACTTATGAATTGCAAAACCACAACGAGGTAACCTGAGGTCCCGTCTGACAATGGCATATCCCACAATGATGTGGAGTTTTTCAAGCGACGTCATGGGCCGGTCCAGAGTGGGTCCCTCTCCTATCATTATGTCGCTCTCCTCGTTCACAGTCTGCATGGTCAAAGGTTTGGGCACCTCATCCTGATCATCAGACTTTAAGAAATACCATAGAATTGTTGACGAGTTAGACTTAAAAGTTGACATTTGTACATGCAGCAGTCAGATTCTAAGTCAAACAGTTAGAGAAATGTTGTGGCCTGCTTTTGGGTTACGTCTCACCTCTTCCATGATCACAGAGGGCTTCCTGCGAATCTGAGTAGGGGATTCTGAGATTCCATTTTCTTGTAAAGTGGATGTCTTTTTAGTCCGAGCCAGGAGGTCGGTGAACATGGATCCCTTCCTGCTCCGAGGGCTGTCTTCCGGGGCCATGTAAATCTTACGGTTTTGAACCATCTCATTAGGCATAGCAGAAGCATTCCTGTTTCTTGTTAGTAGGTCTGTGAAAGTGGAAGCTTTTCTGTTCTGTGGTGCCACCTCAGGGACTGTGGGCCTCATCCTGTCTTTTTTACTCCTTAGCACCCTCTACAAAAGACACGTAGCAATTGATCACCATTTAAAGTTTGTGATAATTTGATGCAGTACTATAGGAGCCATTCACTAACTTGAGTTTCTTACCTGGTCCAGGCCCACCATGTGACTGAAACGTCTGTCCTTTCTGGAAATCACATCATGTGGGAGCAAGTGGTCTTGCTTGGAGGTGCTCTGGACCTGGACCTGCTTCTTAGGCTCAGGGAGGTCTCCCATGAACCTCAGGATGATCCACCACACTGTCAGAGAAGCCTAAGGATAACACAATGGAAGATCCATCACAAAATACCCAAATATGAAATAAGAGGGATTATGATTGAAATGATGAATGCAGTTGGTATCAGAGATGTACCAGGACATCTCCTTCGTCCTCGTGGTAGAGGAGGGGCTGTCTAAGCCTCTGGCGGATGTGGGTGGGGGTGGCTGCACCCTGGAAGTACATGGAGGCAAATTTGGAGAAGGAGTAATCATCCGGATCATCATAATCTTCCTCCGGATAGTCCTCCACCATGGGGAGGTCATCTATGTCTATCTCTTCAAGAACTGTCCTTTTCCTCTCAAAAACCTGCAAATAGATACACATGAAAACATTATGCTGTGACTGTGGCATGAAATATGAAATTTTAATGGACACTGGGTTTGATTTGTTAGTCCTCCAAGGTTTGCGTAATATTACTCTCTCTCCAGTATATGTTACAACATGTACAGTACATTACTCTCTCAGTTCTCTAACCTCGTGTCCTACAGGTGCTTGCCCCTCCTGCCCTGCAACCATATTGGGGAGGAAGCCAAAGAAAGAGTCCACCATTTCCTGGTCTGTAATGGATTCTATTTGGGAATTGGCCTCCTTCTCTTTCTTCTGTCTCAGAATTTCCTCCAAATGTCTCTGTCGCTCCAAGATGGCCAACTCTTCTTTTTGTTTCTCTTTAGCAGAGAGGAACATCTGAAGGAAATAACATACACCAAGACCAGAAACACATCAAAAGAGCTTCATCAAATTTTTACCCGTGCGTGATTAACAATGCATATAACACATTATTTATTCACAATGTAGCAGAACTAAAGTAGTTTGGGGTTGAGAGCACTTGACTTTGACAGTAGTTGCTGAGGGAAGGGAGTACTTCTCACTCACTAACCCCGACTAGATTTTTCCAACCGCCAGGGATTTGAACAAGCTCACTTCTCTAACGATTACCACCCACCATTATCGTAGGTTATTATTACACCAATCTATTGCTTTTAAGTTAAACTTACATCTCTTTTCATCTTTTTGAGAATCTTCCTTGCCAGCATGCCCCTGGTGTACGCTTGCAGGAGGACCACAGCATCTTTCTTGCGCCTCCACTCTTTCCTGGCTAGGAATCCCCTGGTCCCGGCCTGTAGCACCAGGACTGCATCCCGCTGCTTCTTGAACTGGTATTCCAGCTGGCGAGAGCGGACTATTGCCTGCAGCCGAGCAAAGCCCAGCTGGACCTAGAATCAATTCATAATTGTGCATTTGTTGCAAGTCATGCTCACATTCTCAAGCTGTTATACATTCACATGGTCAATGGTGACCCACCACTTTGTACAGCTTTCTGCCTTTGTGTCCTCTCCAGTGTTTCTGAATAACAAGGGCAGCTGCCTTTTTCCTCTGGAAAGCTCTCCTACAGAGGGTATGAAACACGCAGACGTCAAGTGGCATGTCGCATGAACAAAGCACAGCTCATTATCCAGCGTTGTGTCCCATACCTGTGTTTGTAGCCCTTCAGGACTCTCTGGATCAAAAGTGCTTTCTCATTTAGCTCTTTCATTCGCTTCAGTTCCAGCATGGTGTCATGGAATTCCTAAGAGTAAAGAGAAATATAAAACATTTAAAAAATGTGGATGGACAAATATATCTTGATAATGATCTGCAACAAAAGACTGTATGTATTAATGGAGGACAGCACCTTCAGAAATATCTTTGTCTTGCCAGTCTTCCAGTCACTTTCATCAGCAAGCACATTCTCACAAATGCTTTCACAGCATTTCTCTTTAGTTTCCTGTTAGGAAAACAATAGATATATTCATGACATACACAGCAAGCGAAGACATGAGGCTGTGAGGGTGTTAAACACAAAATTATGCTTCATGTTATAAACTCCCAACTCACCGTTTTGGGATCACAGAGGGACGTTTTCAGTAGGACGCGGTAGCGAGTTAGGAACTCATCAAAGGTGTAGCGTATGGGATAGCCAGCCTTCCGGATCTTGATCGTCTCCATCATGCCAGAGTAACGGAGCTGACGCATACACAGCTCTCTGTCAAACAACTGAGACATACAGACACATATGCTGTTGTTTTACTTACACTTAACTTACAGATTCTGTACAGTTTGGATATACTGTAGATTTCAATATACATTTGGTAATAACAAACTATTTAGACCAATTTGAAATACAGTTTTATTTTGTCTCTCTCCGCACCATGGGCTTCTTGAAGTCATTGGGTTTGATGCAGCGGATGAAATATGGCTGACATGCAGACAGTGTCTTCATCAGGGCATCCAGGGACAGACGGAACTGGCCAGTCAAAGTTGGCACACGCTTCCTAGTATCAGTCCCTTGCTATGTCGTAGACAGAGGCACATTAAAAATGCAGTAAGTAAGACATATGCAGAATATTTTATTTGTAGTTTGAAAGATGACAACTGAATATACACTGCATCATGCTGGAGCTCAAGATCTCGAAAGGCTGCACTGACCCGGAGGGAGCTCTTGGGGGTGATGATAGTCATCTTAGGGTTGACGCTGCTCTTGACTGTGCTGGAGGAGAGCTCTTTGTGGAACGCCTGCTTGAGGAGCTTGTTGGTGGAGGTCTCCACCAGCTTGATCAGATCGGAGCTGACTGCATCCCGGTTCTTCTCAAGGAAGCCTAAAAACAAGGGAGATGAAGCAGTAAAACAACACATCACAGACATCACAGAGAGCAGTGACTTGGTCTTTGTTGATGGTTTTTAGAAGTACCTATTGAATCATAGTAGACCACTCCAGCAAAATGTTTGATTCCAAACTGTGTCTCATAGTTGTTCTTGGGGGGAATATAGATGCAGCCTTTCCCATGGACCTGGTTCATCTTCTGCAGCATTGTGGTATCTGTACCCTACAGACAAACAAAAGAAGATCATTAAACCCCCATTTGCTTTGTTAACAATACAATAAATAAATGTGAAAGAAGGATAATGACCTTAGGGAAGTTGCTTTCCTCATCAATAAGGGCCAGCATGTTGAGGGGCTTGCTGCCCAACACATCCAGTGTGCCTTGGTTGTCATTGTAGTCAATGTGCTTCCAAACAATGTTCTCACGGGCGTACTCCTCCTGCTCCAACTTAAAGACATGTCTAACAAAGAACTGCTGCAACTGCTCGTTGGCAAAGTTGATACACAGCTGCTCAAAGCTGCACGGTGCCCACCAAAAAAAGGAAAGAAAGATGGATGCAATTTAGTGAGATTTCATCCAAGAGCAGCAGCAGAGCTCTAATGATGAAGAACTTTTATGAACGCTAACCTGTTTTTGTTAAAGTTCTCAAAGCCGAAGATGTCAAGCAAGCCTATTGACTGTCGGACCTCTTTGGAATCCTCAGGAAGCGGCTTGAAAACTGCAGCGTTGATTTTGTCGACCACCCAGATGAAAAGTTTTCCATAAATGGCCTGAACAAAGATCACATAGAGAACAGAATACTGATGAACATTGTATCACACATACTGTCAACAAAACCATGAAAATAGTTAAATAAAAGAGACGGAGTTAGGGGGGGAGTTAGAGAAAAAGAGGAGAGACAATAAATCCATATACATGTGCGAAAATAATGAAAAGAAAATGTATATTAATAGTTTGGTCTGTGCAATTAAACCCTAAAACCCTTTTGGCAAAGGTGGTGAAATATACATTGCACGCAGATATTTCACTTGCAGAAATAGAGGCAGATATACAACAAACAATTTCAGATCTAAATTGCTCGTGTGAAATTGCAATTACAAATAAATATTAAAGCGTAAATATTGCATTTCTGAAATCCAGAAGTGGTGTTACTAGTTTTATTTATTTTATTGGTGCTAAAAAGTAGCTGCAACAACAAAAGGTGTGATTTTTGTTACTTTGACAAAGGCATCCCTGCCATCCATGGCCTGGGCAGAGGTGAGAGGTTTGGTCACACTCTCCCTGGCGGTCATGAAGGAGCGCTGAGTCAGGCCGTTCTCCAAGGCCTTGGGATCCACCTGAGGTAAAGGGACAAATACAGTCAGAGCATCTCATCTGAACTCTTCTTCGATAATATTTGCTCTTAAGAAAAACGGAAAAACTACAGACCTCCAAAAGTGTGCTGGCAATGTCGAAATGGGATGATGTGCGGACGTCACAGCCCTCCATGTAATTAACTATGGTGCCTGAAATTATGCAAGAAAAACAATATTTAATGGTAAGGAACTCAACAGTTCATGTGTGTGTCATTATGAATATAAATGTATTATACAGCTCTATATAAGGTTATATATGTCATCTTCCTATTACACAGTGTATAATATACGTATAGCATTATCCTGACCCTCAAAGTCCACATTGCCCAGGTGAAGGATAGCAGCGAGCAGTTTGGAGATTTCCCAGGAGTCGTTCTCTGTGAACATCAGGATCTTCAGGGCTGAGCGGAAGTGGGCGTATTCCTTGATGTCATCACGTCCTTCGCAGCTTGTGCAGTTACCCTGCCAATGCAATCACCTAGCTTAGAGCTAACATTAACGCTTCTCTGACTGATCTGTTACTCATATGTATGCATGTATACATTCTGAATCTATCAGTTTGGATTGGATTTAGTCGAAGATATTGTAGTACCATGGTCAGATAGTTGTACTGAGCAGCGTTCCCTAAGGAGAGGATCTTCTTCTGCTCAGCTGGCATGCCCATCAGCATGCAGTAAAAGATGTGGTAGTTTCTTTCCTCAGGTGCCTGCATAAGAAAAGTAGTTACATGTCACTTATCACATGCACACTTGACTACCCGTATACCTAAGAAAAGTTCAGCTCGTCGGTTTCCCCCACCTGACGACAAACACGGGACTTCTCCAGCAGGTACTGCTCAATGCGGGCCCCTTCGATGGCCCCGCCCTTGGTGAAGTTGATGTCAATGTACTTCCCAAAGCGACTGGAGTTATCATTGCGAATGGTTTTGGCATTACCAAAGGCTGAACAAGGAAAGGAGAAAAAGAAAAAGAGTTCAACTCATTATGAGGACTGCCTTCTAACAGCCCAGTGGCCTGTGTGTTGGCGTTGTGCTCATACCCTCCAAGATAGGGTTGGCTTCAAGAATCTGCTGCTCTATCCAGGTGCGCTGGCCGCTCACAGCAGCCAGGAACTGCAGCATCAGCTTGGTGCTTTCGGTTTTCCCTGCTCCTGACTCTCCACTGATAGAGAAAGAGACAAGTACGCACATATGAACCATCTAATAACTTCTCTTATAAGAGACGTATAAGGAAATGCACATCTGACACAGATTAAATTAAGCTATCCAAAATAATTTCTTAGCCTGAAGAAAAACATCTGAAGAACATTTGTTGTATGTTCTTCAAGCATCTAAACATCTCGGTAGCGTGTTGGTTGGACAGGAGTCTGGACCTGATGACACAGCACTGGTTCTTCTGGTTGCGGCGCATGTTGAAGAAGCAGCTGTCCGCGGTGGCGAACACATGCGGGGGCAGTTCACCCAGCCGCCGATCGGTGTACATGTGCACCTGCTCGGCGGTGTAGATGGGCAGCAGCTGGTAAGGGTTGACCGCAACCAGAATGGAGCCCGTGTACGTCTGAACACAGAGAGGGATGTTAACTGTCACACAGCAGCACTGTCAGCAAGTGTGTGCGCTTGTCTATAGGCCTACACAGAGGAGTCCATAAACAAGAGATTATGTTACAAGGGCAGTATCAATCAGCACGTCACCCCAATGACCCAGTTTAGTCAGGCAGTAGTGTACTGGACATGCACTGGGATTCAATAAGCATGGGTTAGAACATCTCACACATGACTGAAGCTCTGTTAAATATTGTTTGATGGCAGCAATAAAGAGAATATCAGTCCCAGTAGATTTTGCCCGCAGCCTCCAGAATTATTTTTATATTCTAAAACGGTCCGATTCATAGTAGGAGACACACTAGCGTGCTTTGATGCGGTGGCGGGGAGACAGTGGGATGGTCTCTGTCAACAGAGCCTCATTCGTCTCTATGGAGACAAAAAAAACACTGTGATTTACTGCAGGGCAAAGTCTAAGACAAGGGAGCCAATTCAGGGAAACGAAACGCACGGACGAGGCAGCACTCCCATAGCAGGATACGGACATCATCAAGATTAAGTGTAAATGAAAATCCGGTGACGTACGTAGATGATGCCTTCTTTGTGTCGCACCAGGAGGTTCCTGAGGAGCCCTGCCTCGTTGAGGTCCCCGAGCCTTATCATGTCATCCACGCCGTTCACAGAGGTGGGGTGCATGGGTCGGATGGCGTCCTTGTTCTTGCTGTTGAGCTTGTGCTCCTGTATGTACATGAAAGAATGAACATCATAAGCAGTGGATTTCTGGCAGAGCAGATAAAAGTAATCTCTCGTGGGGTTGGATGGTCGGAGCGTTGTCTCAGCACTTGTACTTGTGCAATGACAATAAAGTTGAATCATACTAATCTAATCTGACGTACCTTTCCTTCGTCATCGATCAACTGAAACTGCCCGGTGTCGGTCAGCTTGACCTCCGCCCCAATCGGCACCCCAGCGCCAGTGTCCACCCACACATGATCGCCCTGGTAGTGGAAACATACAGTAAGTAGCGGTGATGCTGTTAAAAACTTTATCAACCGAGTGGCACGAGCATTTTCTAACTACACGTATTGTTTTTGCAGAAATGGTAGATGGTGATACACATTTTACCTCCCTCAAATGCAGCATAGTAGAAATCTGTGTCCAGCCTGAAAAGAGAATGACAACCGTGTATCATCCTTTTAAGTCAGCCTGTCATGTATTGTCTTGTCAGCACAATGGCTGCCACTCAACCCCCTTTCATTAACTGCGTGACAAAACGTACTAGCAAAACCAATATTACTGTCCATTAGGTATATTCAACATGGCTAGTTGGTGCTAGCCATGTCGTGAGAATTTCAATGTTCGGATTGACCTTGTGATAATAAAACACTATCCCTAATTACAATCTTAACATACAATCTGTGAGTAGTATGTCATATGTTTTTGCTCCTGAGGTAATTAAACCCAAACAACATTAGATTCTAAATAGTTTCCGCTTAGATGTTTCTGCTACTTGGACTTTATGTCTAGAATATTTCCATTTTTATAGCATACCTTATACACATTCATAAACCAATGTGAGAAACTGTATAGTGACGTAAATCAAAATAATCAATCATGGTATGAATATCACATTCACTTTTTTTAATAAAAAAATAAAAAGAAACACTATCAAACACTTATTTGAATGAATTTATGAATCTCATTATAGGATCACGATGAAAACTCAAATTAATTAAGTAGAAGGAAATTTCTAATAAATGAATTGAAGACAGATGTGTTTCATATGTATCATGTCGACTCTTACCTAGGAATATTTGTTCCTTTGGTGGTTTCCCCCAGTCTTTATGCCGGTGTAAGCTCCAGACGGTGTGTCGTTTCCTTTGAATGTAGCCTATATGAATCAGGAAGTAAAGAGCTTTACAGGCTCTGCACCCCTTTATGGCCCTTCGACTTTGCTCCTGCAAAGGTAGAGACACGCAGTGCCATTCTACCCAGAAGACTTCGGGACAGGAGAGGAGAACTGTACTGTATTCACACACAGCCCAAACATTCAACGAGTTTCTTATTCAGTTTCATAGAAATGTCAAGTTGATAAATGTATCTTCCATGTTATTCTGGCAAGAACCTCATGCTGGATTTTACATTGATCTCTAACTAGACACAGCGCTACAGTGCCTTTTATAGATGTATCTCATTAAATAAACAATTTTACAGTATCAGCCTACAGTATTTTTTTAAAAATAACAGCAGTTAACAGATAACAAAATGTAGATAATTGAAAGATTTCCTAACCTTGAAAATAACACCAAACACCACAGGCATTTCAGGGACTTCAACCACGTTGACGTCGTTTTCAAATAAAGATTGGAGAAATGTCACGTTTCTAGGTGTGGAAACCCTGTACTGATTTGCTTCACCAAAAGTAATATCAAATCAATACATACAAATAATGATGAATACTCTCAATAATTAAAACAAAAATGAATACTGAACACAGGTGGTGGCAACAGACAAAATGTGTGCTAGAAATTGAAAATGTTCTGCAATTATGAAATGTCACTTAGCTGATCGTTAGCCGTTGAAGTCATAGGTCAAGACTTACTGCTGTAGTTGGAGGCAATTATGTTGTAAATAGCAGATAGTGAATATGACTGGAATGTCATGTGTATAAATTCATAGGTTCACTCTACAGGTGTGAAAGTGCATGTGTACCGAGTATGGAAATTCATGTATGGAAATTCAATATCCCTGGGCAGATTTCCAGAGTACTTCTGAAACAGAAGCAAAAACAAATGAAGGGCTTAACAGATCGGTGTCACACATTGTCAAATCAACATTCACATCTAACGGAAATAACAGGGTGTGCATATGCTCCTTACAGGAACCACATCTCATCTCATCCACTCTTCTCTACAGGAAACGAGCCTGATATTCCTTGGGTGTGGTCTGTGTAACTCGGTCGAGAGGGTTTCCTTGGCACTAAAATAGGTTTTATTTTTTATCCATCTCGGGCACCTGTTTCTACTTTTATGGATGAAATAGAAAATTAACAGCAACAAAAAAAACATGAACATAAGAATCTTTAAAGCATTCGTGATCGTGAGTGTAAAGCGATAAGGAACAATATGCCTCTATTAACCAATGTGACGTAAAAACTATAGACTAGAGGGTAGCTTGTATTGTTGAAGTAGCTTTACTATAATTACACAGACAAAAACAATGTACAAGCTAAATGTTTCAGGCTCACTTCATCTCATAACGTTATTGTTACATGAAGCGCCACATCACACAGCACGAAATGTCTCATAAAGTACAAAACTTGAAAAGAACCAGATCAATGGAAAACCAAAAGCACATTTACAGTGATTTACATGAATGCATTCCACCATTCTAATTACAAGGATGCTCTTTCTTTCAAGCACGGTACCTTTTGAAACCAAATAAATGTACATCACTGACTCTGATGGATGACTCAAAGCAGTTTTACATGAAAAGGTAACCCTGCATTATGCATATTCAGTATGTTGTCATTATCAAACAAACAGAGAATGATACAATTTACTGTTTAAAAGCATTTTGGGGATATTTTTAGTCAATTCAAAGTGACACGTTTGGCTTCCTAATAGTGTTTTCCCCTCAATCCATTGACTGAGTAGGACATTCAAACCTAATCAAATCTGAACTTAACATAAATATAATGCAGGGTGCTCTGAGAAACATGTGATGCAGTGAAATTGACCTCTGACCCTATTCTTACTATGATACATTTTAAGAGGAGTATTTTCATAGCATGTGGACAGCATTCACACATGCCTCTCCATCTCAGGGTCACCGAGAAAATGAAGGCACAGATTGATGAAAAGAGCACAATGGCGAGATTGAGATTAGTCTGTATACACACAGTTTACTAAAGGATTCCTTTTAGATTATTATGATTTACTCTGGTCTTTCCCCTTGATTAAAATACTTTATCACTGACAGGGCAAACTGGATCTGAGATATGCTCCCTTAACATACCATCATATAGTGGAGGGGGCCAAATATCAGAGATCTCCACATAACATACAACACATTCTCTTAAGAGTCAGAAACAAAAAGATTTACTACAAATGGTCTCTCGGATCTTAAAAAATAGAATAACAAAAACGGGGGGGAAAGTGAAGGGGCCAGCCAATTGGCCAATCTAATACAGCCTACAATTCTCCACACTCGGTACGAGTGCTGTGTCTTGAATGAGAACCTACTCCTGATGGGATGTTCTGCTTGTGAGGTCTTGATCCCCTCCTGTCACTTTTCTCTGTCCACTCTCAGGCAGATAGGGAGGGTGCCTGGATTGTGCGCAGCAAATCATAGCACCAAATTCTGAGCAGCTCCTTCACCCCATCAGAGGGGACAGTGGTGGCAGCGACAGAAGAGTAGGTCCCTACTATGCCCGTTCTTTACGCTTCAGCTTAGAGGACTTCTTGACAGCACCGTTCTTGTTGAGCAGCTTCAGGACCTTCTCTTTGTGGTCCAGCACTTTCATCATGGTGTCTCTGGCCTCAGTCACTTGGTCCATCACCAACTTACAGCGCTGCATGTTACCCTGAGGACAAACCAAATTCAAACCACTTAATCTATACAAATGTGACAATTTTTGTCTTGATAAGGGAAGAAAGAAAACCTGTTTGGTACAAACAACTATTTGGGAATAGCTCTTTAGATTTGTGGGAAATACTAAACCTCCTAGGCCAAAAAATTTGACAGCTGAGAATGACATGGTTTTTTTTTTAAACAAAATGCACATAATGTAACATCTACATATACATAATGTAACATCTACATATACATAATGTAACATCTACATATACATAATTTATTTAAAAATACATTTAAAAGAAAAAAAGTTTGTAAGATGAAAGATTATATTATGTCCCAAGCTGGGACCATGCTCCTCCCCTGTTCGGGTGCACAGCAGTAGTGCACAGCGTATGAGAATAGTGGAAGATTTGCTCATCTGAGCATAGTGAACGACCCTTTACACCCATAAACTGATACACAAGTACTACACCTACTTAATTTAGATAGCTTCAGAATAGCTTAAGACATACAATGATGATTTCAGATAATACACTGAAAGATAAAGGACAAATGAATGGAGGAATTAACTTTAATAAACGTACCTGTATAAGCTCGTTGATTCGGTGAAGGTCGTCATCAGCCCCTGCTCTCTTCTTTGGAATCAGGCCCTCTTGAAGGGTGGAGAGGCGGCTGTACACATCATGCTCCAAACTCGACTAGAGATAAAGTCACAGATACACACGGTGGTCACCTTTGTCCAATCACTGGAAAATGGCTTCTGTTCAAGAATGACCGCACAACTTCCACACAACTGAATTGACAGACTCAAATAGACAGAATGGAGGAGTGACGTCCAATCACTGAAAGCAATAGAGATTGTTTTCACCTAACGTTTGTGGGCAGCACAGCCCAAAAACAAATCATAACAAGGAAACAGTAAAGATACCATACAC
>CABFOP010085009.1:0-10758 GCA_900683385.1 Anoplogaster cornuta | reverse complement strand
TGTGTGCGCGTGCGTGCGTGCGTACGTGTGTGTGTGTGCGCGTGCGTGCGTGCGCGTGCGCATATTGGGGGGGGGGGCAGATTTGGTCCCCCCCAATGTTGACTCCATGGCTACAGCCTTGAAAAGTACCAATACAGCAATGTAAAAATACTCCATTACAAGTAAAAGTCCTGCATGAAAAATCCTACTTAAGTAAAAGTACATAAGTATTAGCAAGAAAATGTACTTAAAGTATGTCAGTAAAAGTTGTGGTTTGGTCCCTCTGACTATTTGGTGGAGCTGTGAACAACTCAGACATCTGAAATGTGACCCCGACTACACACTGCTTTTTGTAAGACATCAAAAGACCAAAAGGTTGGAAACCTCTGGTTTAATCTTTAACAATGTGTTGTATTTTTTGTACTTTTTGTAAAAGCTTGTTATATTATCCATTGTGTCAAATCTGTCAGATAAATGTAGTGGAGAGGAATTATAGTTGCTTAAAATAGAAATACTCAAGTAAAGTACAAGTACCTCAAAATTGTACTTATGTACAGTACGTGAGTAAATGTACTTAGTTACTTTCCACCACTGCTTTGGATGTAGGCCAGAAATCAACAATCCCAAACAGCAATCAGTAATCAACAATCAAGCAGCAGTTCATACAAAAGGACTTGTGTTTCTGAGTCATTTCTAATTTAATCTCAGCAGCGGACATTTCATAAACTTTAAATGTTGTATAACCCTAACCCTGTCCCTGATGACATTGGCCAATAGGTACACTAATGTGTTTTGTAATTGTATGCACTAAGCAAACAACACTGCAGCTGAGAAATTAGCCAGAGGAGTGCATAAACAAAATGTGTCCCTAAGCTTGTTTGCCCACCTCCTTACCAAAACTAATTACAACATTTGATTTCTCCATAAAATGGTCTCCAAGTGTCCCTGGAAAGAGAAAAAACACAATAGGTCTCTGTGAGTGACACCTGCCAGCGTAGCAGACAGCTATTCTCTCCATTTCCATTAAGGCTGAGGCAAGCCTGCCTCCTGTCTCAGCTCAGTGGACTCCCCTTTCTTTGTCCTTTACAATCAAGATGGATAAAAATCAATGCTGCTTCATTGTGGCTTTAAATCCGCACATACAATGGTAGGACGGTGAGTTGCCTCGTAGCAGGGCTGCGCCGGTGGGGGAGGGGCTAGTGAGCGTATGGTATCTGCAGGAGATCAATACAAAAGCAAGAGAGGGATGAAATAGTCACTGATAGCATAATATTAATAACAAGGTCACTACATTATATATAAAAAGGAATCCCTGGTCTGGTGTTTTGTTGAAAGCTTGTCTTGCTGGTTTACAGATTTATTAAGGATGTCCTTACATGTCAATTTCAGCTTTGAACCACCAAAACATAACATTACAGTGATCATTTTCCCCAGTCATCTTCCCTTTTACTGCCCCAGCAACTGTGAATAGATTTGATTTGGCTGTGCCGCGGTCATTCAGGTCCCGTTATATCAGCCAAGCCACAGCCGGAGTTGGAGGAAGCCCAGGCTCAGAGCTGCATAGGGGGGGGAAAGAAGTTATCTCCTTGGAAAATGAAAACGATGACGATAATCACTGCTTGGGTGAAGAGCGATAGCGAGTGGAGGGTTGAAGAGGAATGCTCTTTGGGGTTAGCACACTTGACCGTGCTGCCCATTTAAGATTAAGCAGCCAAAGTCAAAGCTTAGATGCAGCAATCAAGTGACTTTATTTGCACTGAAGGGCATTACTGTAAAGTGTGGGGGAGTCACCATCTGGCTTGTAATGTTGAATGAGCACAGAAATAGGAGATGTGAAAGAGGAGCTATTTTGGTGACAGATACGTTATTCTATTGATCGAGAGCAGCAAGGTGGCCCATTGGTTAGCAACACTGTGCTGTGACCTTTTTCTCCCGATCCCCTGAATACGTCGATTTGTGTCCTTCAGCAGCCATTTTCCTACCAAAACTGAATACGCCCAAAGCCCTGATGCTCTGTGTCTCATGTGTTAATTGTCAGGCCAAATAATGAAGTCAGTGTTCGAACCCCTGAAGTTAACGGTGTGGCAGGCGGGGCAGTGATTTAGTGTTGGTGGGGAGGAAGCCAGGAGAAGTCGTCAAGGTCTTCATCAGAAGAGGTACTGTGAAGCCCTTAGAGACTGTAATGGTGATTAAGGGCTATTCAAATAAATGTGATTTGATTTGATTTGATTTATGGCATTTCTGGTTTATTGAATAGTCTACAGTTGAGAGAGACATAGGGCCCCTGGGGTCCAAGGCTGGATTTGAACCTAGATATACCAGATATGGTGGCATGGTAGACGCAAGGAAAGCTGTAAGTTTTTATCATTTCTGTTATTCTTGGTTCTATTTCACAGGGGATTTGTAGTGCTATGAGCATTCTAAAGGCCAAATAAAGACGTAGGCTATCTTTAGTTTTTGTGGATTTCACAGATTTTTAAGAGACAACTTAAAATACAGTGTGAGAACTTGAGCTCCATCGCCGCCCACGATTTTACTTAATTCCACTTCCACATATCTAATTCATTTGCAAAAGTACATATACTAATTTGTTCCTGAGTAACATCCTCATGTCCCAGTAACTTCCCCGAACACAGTGTAGCAGACGTCCCTTGGGTATCTGCTGACTATGGGTGATCACTTCCTCAATTCCCACAGTTACTGTTGTCAGCATATATCCGTGGCTTAGGTGTTACTAAAAAAAATTATAACTATGATTCGTGCGGACAAATCTAACAACAGCATAATTGTGATAACCTGATTTTCATTATTACTCAAGGGAAAACCCATATTTGCTGGTTGTCCTCTTCTTGCTTCACCTTCAGCTAAGGCTGTACCTCCCCGGACTGTAGTTGCAGGTTCATGGTGTCGTTTACGAACAGGGAGCGGGACAGCCGAGATGTCCAGCTTCCTGACATCTGGCACTTCACAAACATAAGATCAACGATTGTATCTGTCATCACGCAATTCATAAAAACACTGGCCTTGTTCTAAAAGATGTCAAATTGTAATGCTAGTCTAATAATGACGTAACTGACATACCAATTTGCTATTCCTCACCTAAACATTGTATAACAGACTTGTACATCTTATAGTCTTGGTTCGATTGTAACCGTTCTAAACCAATGTTAAGATATTTGTTGAGATGAGATTGTTGTTGATGAGAGTTGTTGTTTTTTATCCAGAAGACCAAAATTCTCCAGTGCCCAAGGACATTGACTGTCCTGCTAAAATCTCCATCTGTCCCATCCCATCTGTGAAGAAACAAGAATGTGCTCTCCACTCGCTCACAGGTGAACTTGACCAGATATCAAGGTGAGCGGCCACATGCACCAGTGTGACCTTTAGGCTGAGCGGATTTTCACCCAAACAAAACAAGTCTGGTCTCCTGAGTGACATTAGAAGCGTTTTCCAAAGGTATACACCCGACTGGACAGTAAGGGCTCTGAAAGCTTGATGTTTCAAAGCTATTATGGATAGCGGTCAGAGTGGCTTCACATACTGGCTGTGTAATGATAGGCTCCACACAGCTAGAATCAATACTATTTTCTGCAGTGGAAAAGGGGTTACATACATGCCCACACACAACCACCTTATGGTACTGTCACCCCCTTAAGTAATCTTAAAAAGATATTTACAAGATTATTATTACTTATGGAGAATCACACTGAATGACTGATTAATTATTTAGAATTACAGTTTTTGCCTTTGGATGATTTTATATTCCAATTCCAGCTCAAAATTGCCACGATCAAAATGTAGATTTTTCTTTTTCCCCGACGTGGAATAGAATAAACTTGTGCATTAAAAGAGGGTATAAAAAAGGGTATTACTAATCTGTAAGGATCTTGCTGAGAATAAAAAGCGCTCAAGGGCATTTTTTTCCCAATGTCAGCAACATGCCAACACGGGCATATTTCATCAGATATTCCTCCTGTGGTCATAGTTCCACTGAATAATCATTATGACCTTTTTAATTTAATTGACTAATCCAGCCATGCTGCTCTATCATTCAGCAGTGACATTCCATTCAGTAGGCACGTCTAAAACAGGGCAAGGGAGGAAACCTTCTGGCCTCCAACCTAGTGCATCAGTACATTATTGAAAGAAATCCCACACAGCATTGTTTTACTGCAGGTCCTGCCTTGTTCGCATTTAACAATCGCGCTAAGCCATCAAGCAGTCAAACCCATTCAAACTTGTCTTGTTCATCCGTGTTGGATGATGATTAATTTAACTTCTTTTGGACTTGCAATGTAGAGGCAATCTAGGCAGCTATGCCTGTCTAGATATCTGTCTTTCGTTTCCCAAAGTGCTTTGTATGCTGAGATGAAAGAGCCAGATGCATTTATGTCCATGTGAATTACGTTATACATTTCAGGCAAGAAAATATCCCTGTTTGCTCTCTTTTCTGTTTTTAGCTTTTAAGCTTTCAAGTGTAGATAGATCTGTGTTCCTTTGTTGTCGGTTCCATTCCACTCAGCACCCACTGAGCTATAATTGTGCCTGTGAGATAGAGAATGTCTTAAGAAGTTCAGAAAAGTTGCTGTCATAGTGTAAAATGAGCAACTCATGTACTGTGGATTAAAGAGGAGATTTAGGAATATGAGTTTTCACTCACGGCGATGATCTTATGTACATATCTTATGAACTACTCTCCACAAGAGCGAACAAAGAGTCTCCCTGGGGATGAACGAAATACTGTAGTGGCGGCTGATGACTCATACATTTGGGGAGGACGTGGCTGCGTAAATTTAAAAAAGCCAACTCCTGCATCCCCCAAAAAGCTGTGGTGTCAAACAATCATTTTAAAATCATCCCTGTTCCTTCTTACCTTCTTGTTCTGTTGTGCCGTTTGCAAACGCAGCACCTCATCGTGGCTTGGTCTACTTGCCATGTTCCAAGCATTTTATAGCGATCGTTAGCGTTAGCATAATAATCTCCATTTCAATAAAAACTGTCTTTCGCTGATCAATACTCCTAACGCTCTCTACAACTGTGCATATGAATGTGGGCATATTTAGTCAAAGCCCTTTGTATGATAATGGAGCATGTCATGTTTTTACAGACCAATATCAATATTTAAAAACATCGTTGCACATGCGCACTAAGTGCCACCGAGTTGTACTGCATCTCGTGCTTAGTTAGCAGGTAGTCAAACATCCTAATGTCTTGTAGAGAAACTTGGTCGGAATATTCCAATGGTAATGGTAATAAATTCACCCTTTCTGATGGAACTAACCTGCCAGATCCCTTCTTCCATCCCTCCTGTCAGTGGGTGTGTGAGCCAACGAAATGGCCGAAGCTCCAATGGCTAGACATACAGTACTGTATATGCATATCTTATTGAGACACCTAGTGTATACATAATGTATATTAGCAGCGAACTGCACGTGCATGGCTGTTTATGTCTATTTATTATTATTGATTTTAATGATATGAACGTCAATTAGGTCTTACAATTAAATTTAAAGCCTAGATAGCAAAATCTAGTAGCCTGAATTTGAGTTTACGTCTTAATTTAATGTCATATATTCTAGACTGCATGTATGTAGAAATGTTCTTGTAAAGGCCTGGAGTCCTGGTTGAAGCTGATTGGCTTTCGCATCACTGCGTTTACTTCCTCGGGTTGAAATTTGTCTCTAACCTTGCCTCAATTTGCGGCGCCTAATTCGAAGTTGCATCTATCTTGCTCTGCTCGCCTCCTTTCATTGACTTTGCATGCGTTCATGCCACCTCCAATTTGTTTTCGCAGTCTGTTTTAACATAGGGTATGAACATGAGGCAGGGCGTTGATGAAATAGAACATGCATGCTCAGCCCTCCCCTGAATAAATAAGTATACCCACTTATATCAATTTACCCACTTTATTATGCCTGAAATAGAAACAATGTTTTTAAGGTGACATAAAACGGATGTGGTAAGTAATATCATACTGATGTTAAATGTGAATGGCCCAATTTTAGATTCATAGTATCATAGTAAGTAAGTTACACAACAATTGGGTCTTTTCAAGAAAATAAAACCTAAATTTATATTTTGTGTTTGTATATATTGGTCGAACATAATGCTCCACTTGTATCTCTCGGTCTGTACTTGGGTGATCAAACAAAAAAATTGGATTGCCTCTGACACTTGAAAATATAGTCTGTTTGTCAGGAAGTGAACTTTTAAGCCCTGCAGAGGACCAGACTGGAGGCTCGTGGCAGCTCCGCAAAAGGGAGCTTTATTTTTAGCAGCTGAACAACAGGAAGGGAAAAAGGAGGCCAATTCTACCTGGCAAGATGTGTAGAAATGATGACATGGACTCAGCGGAGTGTAAACTGAGCATGGGGAGGTTGTTACAGTTTGATTGGAGAGAGGGAGAGAGATGGGGGGTGAAATAGAGAGAGAAAGAGAGAAAACAAACAGTGTAGCAGTGACTGAGGTCCCACAGCACAGAACACAGGTCAAAAAGTTCCTCTACCTCTCTGGTGTTGAGCCACAGGCCTTCCAGCCTGTTCTGGCAAAGGGGGAATGAAAGGGCGTTCAATGAGTGCATCTCCAGTACATGCATACAGTATTCTAGATATTATAATTCAGGTCATATTCTGTGTATCTGAATCCCAATTGTGCCTGCATATATGAATTAAAGTAACAATTTAAGTAACAAACATTTTATATCCTCTGGCACACAGGAAGTGATGTGTTTTACATTTACTAAAGCATCTAAATAGGAGAAGAAATAGAAGACAACTGGCAATTTTTTGGTAGTCAACCTTGTTGGGGAAATGTGTCTGTTTAGTTCAGTTTTGTATGTTTAGTGATAGCTCAGTTAGCATATGTCCAAGCAGTTATCACACCATTTTGTAAAACATGTTTGATATGTTTCTATAATGTAGATATTATCGTCTCTGTAGACATGGTCGCTGAAATTCTGACGTTACTGCCCATGCTGGTTTTATTGGGGTTGTGGGAACTGCTGTCAGTCCAGTGGCACGTGATTGCTGGGACATCATTCACCTGCATGGGAAATGTGTACTTGTGCAAATTGTTGACATGGTTGCTTATTTGTCAAGCTGGCAACAGAGAGATATCACAACATTGTGCCAAACAGAGGGAATAAATACATTGCACACTGGCTTTGAATTGTTTGGGGTTTTGTCAGAATGACTGTAAAAATTCAGTTTGGCACTCAGAAGTCGACAGTGGATGGTTTCAAACACAGATCATACCGAGCATGCTCTCAATTCTGAATGATCACAGTGTAGAACGAAAATCTGAATTTCAGCTTGTCGTGTTCCCTATAAACCACTTCTTTATCTTGTGCAGGCCTCTGCCAGACCAACCTCCACTCTCCCACCCCTTGAAATACTGCCAGCACTTAAAATGCAAATATCATATCAGACCAAACTATACAGCAGCCTGTTTAGAAGGTTGTTTTGTAGATAGAGATTATTGAATAATTTATTGGCAAATCCAATCTGCAAGCCACAGGGGACGCGTCTGTGTGTGATGAGACCCTAAACTTAACACGACTTACAAGGCAATGCTGCAGGGGAAGGCCTTCTCTTCGCCTCATTAGAGGGACGGATTGGGAAACGGATCTGGCCCCGCATTCATTAGCGTGCACGCATGATTGCGGCGCACGGACCTCCAATACCTCACCTGCCAGGATTTTCATCATTTTCATTATTTACCAAGACATGAAATGAACGGTCTGCCTCATAAACACCTTTGATTTCAGCTTGCTCCAAGTATGACAGCCATTAGCGGGAAAGTGGCATTAGGTGCCGTTCAAAGAAATGATGGGGAGGTAATCGCTGGGTGCCCAGAGCGATCGCCTCCATTGATGTGTCTTAAATATGTATAAGGAGAAGAAGGCGGTGGCTCTGGACCGGGTTCAGCCTCTAATTAAGAGCGAATGCCCCCAGTAAGTCAGCTGTCATGGGAACTGCTTGATGGTAAAGGCTCCGGGGATGAAAGGTCTAGCTAGAAAAGAAATAAGACGCGCCTGTGTGACTTCAAAATGAGTTGACATGATAATATTTGAGTCATATCAGTTCTAATTCATAACGGTGTTTGATTGTATTTTAAAAAAGACGAGGAAAGCCTTTCATCTCTGGTGGAAGTTGCTTTAATAAGAGTACACAAAGAGCTAATTAACTAACATCTGATGTTCCACAACTCTTCCTCACTTGTGTTGTTTTTCTTGTTTCAGAATGATATCAATAAATAATGCTGGCGGCATCAGTGAGTGTGACTGAAATGGAAATGAGATTTGGTTTCTCACTCCCACGTTCCACTGTTGGTATCTGCTCTTCCAGGGAGTTATTTTTGAGGCAAATTTGGGTCACGACTTGCAAGGTGTTATTTTTAACCACCGGCCCCTTTAGCCAATGTCTGTGAGCTACAATAAATTCAACTAGGCTTTGCGTGATTTGCATTTTTAAAAGGACAGCATGGAGAATCGGTGTACTTCTCCCATTCGAGTCTTTTCTCTTTACTTCCTTCCACAGCCGGTGATTTCAAGGGCATGGGCTGAAGCACGTTGTTGTGTCTGGCTTTGGGTGGATTTGGTGTGATGTGGAACGATGATGGAAGCTGCTCTGTGTCTGAACACCCTTGCTCTCAGCATACTGAAGTGAAATTGGTTGACTTTTGGATGCTCACATGCCATTGTGTGTCACACAAGTGGGCTTTAATCGGTTTCTAAAGATCCGTGGCACAATCCTTATTGTCCACTTGGATGTTGAAACTCATTCTTCTACTTGATACCATTATCGTGTAGCTCTGATGACTGACCACATCTTGGCAAGAGGCCAATGGTATGTGAGAAATGACTTCCAGGGCCACAGTATAGGCATGCGTTTCGTTGATGGCTTTTCCACTTGACCCCTTTTCCATTACTGAGCTTGACAGAGCTCGTATTTAATAGTCTGCTACTATTCTGGGCCTTTAAAAAAATCCAATTAGGCTCCTGAATTTTATTGGAATATGACACGGCCTTTTGAGATTTGAAAAGCCTCAGTTCTCAGTCTTTGCAGAGAAATTATCACAGCTATTTCAGGGAGAGAGAAATGAAGTGAGTGCTGTATTTGTGTGTGAAAACATACAAACTCAGCGTAAACATGATTGTATCTGTGTCATAACCATGAGACATTAATAATTCAAGATAACATGTGCAAACATCATTATAAAATGAATGTGCATTGAAAGTGCATGCATTATTTTGCTTTCTCTGCATTATTTTACTTTCTCTGAAAACCTGAAGCCTTTCACAAAGAAGAAAATGTGGGAAATTATATTTGACTGATTGGACACCAGGCATGTATCTAGTCATGATAAGTGTTTATTAATATGAGGATGCAGTATTACCTTTTCTTGTGTTTTGAGACAGTGAACATTGCTGCTATAGCCCTTGATTGATGCTTTCTGTCAGCATAAGTAGTTGTACTCTCCTCCTTTTGATAGGTAACATACCAGTAGACCAGAATTTCACAGGGAATATACTTGATGCAAGTGGTAGTAGTCGTATTATTTTAGTTTTAGTTTCATTTTAGGATGTGTCAGACCTAATTTCACAGCATTCTATGAGAAAATGTAGCACATTTAATGATGTTGTTTGGTTCACAACTTACTCAGAACATACAATAATATCATTGCTTTCTGTAAATGTATCCTGCCTCACGAAATGCCTTCAGACATCTTTATGGAAACACTAGTAGGGGGAGAATGTGATGCACTTGCAGTTAACAACAGCTCCTCTGGTAAATTGTGTTTCCAATTCACACCTTCAGATGTTTTATTTTGAAACAGCGTTGCTTTTACATTACCAATAAAAAGAGAAAATTAGAAATCATATTATTGGCAACTGCTTGTGTTTGTTTTCTATTTCATTCTGAAATTCATCTGCCGTGTTTAAACAATGTACTCATGAGTGCCTGCCCCCTTCAAATGAAAATGCAGAAGCCCACACCGATTGCTTTGAACACGTCCATTCTTTATGTGCACGAGACGTCTCGCATTTTGAGTAATTTGTTTGCTGAATCAAACAAAAGTCACTCTCAGTTCAATGAGCATCCCTCAGGTTCGGCCAGGAAAAAAGTGTGCTTCTTCAAGCACAACTCTCACGTCCATGCAATGTTCTGATATTTCCCCTGTTGTTTGGTATGCCTGGGGAAAACACACATTGTGTATTCACCAATCACAAACAGCATGTGACAGAGGATATGCCGCCACAGTAGCCAGCTATGAAAAATTTCTGGGAATGAGTTTCAGCCTGTGCAGTGCCAGAATGATCTGAAAGTATAATGGTTCTGGCCTGGGCTTATCCAAAATAGGCAACAATTTAATGAATTTAAAGGACCTACAGTATTTAGTATTGTAGATCCATCATTCATCCAGCATCCATCATTCATTGGGATATTCCCTCACGGCCTTGTCTACTTGACCATGATGTTGCTGCTATAGTAACATCTTGAAATGGATTGAATTAATTGCATTGGAAGGCCAGGCAATTCAGTGACCCATGCGGCTGATGTTTTCCTCTTAAGGGTTTGTCCTGAGTGCTTCATGGGCTTCATCTTCAAATAAGCTCAAGGTAAATTCTCAGTGTGTGTGTTTTATGGCATTTCTGAAAGTGATTCCTGTTTGCTGTGAACAAGCAAGCAATATATCACCATACCATCCTCCCCCCCCCCCCCCCCTTCCCTCTCCCTCTTATTCTCTCCCTCCCTCTGTGTGCCCTTCACAATAGCT
>CABFOP010084994.1:0-11778 GCA_900683385.1 Anoplogaster cornuta | reverse complement strand
AAATGTATTAGAATATCACATTTTTGTTGTTGTAAAAGTGCAGTAGAGAGGGGCACAGTGTATGGGAGACAAAGGAGAAAAAACTGTTGAGTTCAATCGTAGGCCCTGTGGTTCCCGAAGTGGAGCACTTAAACATGATTTCTGCATGCAAGATTGCATATTTTAATTAAAATCACGTTTAGCAGATATATACGTTGTATTTTAAGAATCATTTTATTTGTGTTGAAAACTATTCCAAAAGAATTTGTAATGTTTGAGGAACTGCTGAGCTTTTAATCATGATGATCATCTTAACCAAACATTCTGCAGTAAATGTGCAGTTGCAATGCAGTTGTTACATAGGTTTTCTCTTTTTTTATATATATTATTTTCATCTTTTGCACTCCATTGGTGTGCAGGTTTTTCCTTTTTTTAAGTAGTATCAAGCTACCAAATTCGAAACTTCAGCATTTCCTGAAACTTTAGTATTATTAAATTATTATTTTTATTGATTATCTGCCTGTTATAAGCAGTAATAATCTGATATATATCAGCATTAAATTATGTGGAATGTAACCTAAATCCTAAATAGTTTAATTATTTATCAGTAGTGTCCAGCATAGCCAGGTCATAATGTCATCTGGTTCCAAAAAAGGGATCCACTGTTGTGGACTAAATTAATGTACTTAACCCACTTGAGGTTATGCTAATGAAATCTCAGGAAGTGAATTGTATTTTCTGTGTCTCCAGTTGATCCTGACGCCTCAGTTCCCTTTCAAGCTCAGTGGTAAGGTGCTGCAGGTGCTAGTCAGCATCTTCTTGTACCACGACTTCTCAGTGAGAAACTTCATCAAGGGCCTGCAGGTAGGGAGGGAGTAGCTTCCAAATGTCTGTTCTCTGTCTTATTGTGTCTTTCCTTTGTGCTGTTCATTTATATGCGTGCATGTGTGTGAGATAAATGTGTGCTCTTGTGGGTTTACAGCTGGCCCTGCTGGAGCACTTCCACTCCCAGCCTCTTAGTGTACTGTGCTGTAAGAAGAAGGAGGCGGTGGTTAACGCCATGCAGCTCTCTCACCAGGACTTGGAGAGGGTCAGGCAGCTTCCCTCGTTCAGGAGGTACACACATGACTTGGTTTCCACCATTGCTTACTCTCCCTTTTGCAGATAGATTCACTTCACATGTTTTAAGGAGAGTGAGTCACTTGGCGGGTAAAAACTTTGCGTACTTCTCATATTTGCAATAAACACACAGGTCACCTTAAGCTTTCCCATGATGTGATACGATCTTAGCAGCACATTGCATGGTTTGTGGTTCAGTAGCATTTGCATTCTTCTCAATTTTGAAATGCAAGTCCTTTAAATGGTATCTAACCTATCATACACTTTTCTCCAGGTATGTTGAGAAGCAAGAGCCTCAGGAACAAGTGAATCTGCTGACTGATGACACACGTGTGAAGGTACAGCCTCAACTCAGCCCTTTGTCTCAGCACAACCGCTTATCCCTATTGATGTTTATTTACAAGGATTCTCTCTTCGTTTTCATCCTCTCTTTTTTTTTTTCAGGAAGTGTGTCGGAAGTTGATTAAGGGTCTTCGTAAGTACCACAAGAACTACTACCCCATCCTGAGGTGTCTCCACACTCTGACCTCATCATTACCTAAGTACCCTCTCGGAAAACAGGCAAGGACTTATTGCCGTATGCTGAAATAATACAATGAAATTGCCGCCCTGTCTTTGTCATTGAATTACTAACTTGTTGACGCTGCTTCTTCATGCGTTGATGTGACAGTAGTGAAGTTATCTGTGCCTGTCTCTTTGTTCACAGATCAGGGAGCTCCATATATTATGTCTGGATAAGAACATATGGGACAGTGAGGAGTACCGCTCAGCCAAGCAGCTGCTTGGGTAAGACTGGATAAGTAACCTGTATCTCAATCTCAGCTGTATCTTTCATGGGCTGTGTGCACACCAAATGTAGTCAATAGATGATTTTACAAGCTAGAGTACTTAGACAACATGAAGACCAATAATATGAACCAAATCTTATCTTATTTCCTTTTATTCTTATGTTATTTATATTCATGTATTTTTGTATTTCAAGCCTGTTTTGGGCCGGTTCAGCACTTTGGTCAACCGTGGTTGTTTTAAATATATAAAACTATATAAATAACTATATATAAATAACACTGACTTGACTTGACAAATTAATTGCATAGGATTAGGTTTGGTCAATAGAAGCAAGACAAGATGCACCTCAAGTTAAAGCCCACTCTTGTGGCTATTGCAGACTTTTTTTTGAATTGGACTGATTTAACTGCATTGATGCTTCATACTTCTGTGTATGTGACTGTATTGTCTTCAACTTCAAACCTCTAAAACTATGTCGAGATACTCTTAAAACTACACATATTAAAATTGACAATCTAGTTGAGAATGACAGAATTACAACGTGGCTCATCAGTACTGCAGCCAACATTTTACACATTTTACCAAAAGATGGCGACATAATTATGGGTGAGTGACATCACTGCTCCTCCTGGAGACCAAATGGGGAATAGCAGTTATTTGAGATTTGGTTGTCGTCATTTAGGGGCGGTTCTACACTTCACTCACACCTCAGGATAAACTACTATCACTACTCCAGTGAAAAGTCAGACACTTCTACACTTCTACTGTTTGCTCTCAACTGGTAACCTTCTGTGGTTTCCTACCAGGATGCTGGCTAAAGACGAGCTGGCCGCGTCGCTGCAGAGGTGTGCTGAAATCCTGAGGCCGGTCAAGTCAAAGACGATGAGAAATGTTCTTGTCCAACTGGAAGACCTGCTTGCCAAATTCAATCAGTTGGACAGTAAGTAGTGACAAGGAAGATGAGAACAGACATTACTGTTTCCAGTTCGAATGTGGATTTCTCCTTTTGTGTCATATTCTGCTCTTTGCTATGCACATTCCCTTTCCTCAGATGATGCATCCTTGACCACTGGTATAAACAATGGCAGTGTAACACATATCTTTCACTCCGTGCATGTTCTTGTTTCTTGCCTCATTCTTAACAGAAGCCTCTGAAGTTGCTGCCAATGGGGAAGATATCACCTCTCCCACAGATCTTCAGAAGAAAACGGATCTGTTCCAACTGCAGAAGGTTAGCTCACCAATATGCAGAAGGAGCAGGTTGTCCTCGCTGTGTTTTGGTGAGGTTTTCCACCTTACTGATGTGTTGTGAATTGACTGAATATTCTCATATATGCTAGACACTGCTGGAGATGAGGGAATCTCGGAGATCCAAGAAAATGAGTCCGTTTGAGATTCTACGAAGTGAAGCTCTGGAGTTTATTGATGGCTTAGTACGGTGAGACGGGTTATATTCTGCTCTATGTCTTTAGTGTGATGCAACAAACAGTGTAATACAATAAAGTATAGTAGAAATGCTTACTCATGACATGTATCCATCCTACCCAGGTGTCACCTGTCTCCCCCAGACACCCAGACATTGAATGAGGTGTGCTACTACAGCTCCTCTGCTGTTATAAGACGTCACCTCAACGCCGCACCTCGCACCTCCATTCAGACCGCACTCAGCAATCCCTACCACTACCTTCAGGTACCTACCATGTCTTATCCACACACAGGGAGGGGCTGAAAGTAATAAGGAACATATGCACGCTGTTGCTGTACTACAACTGGTGTTACTGGTGCTGATAATGTCTGGATGTTTTTAGAATGTTATCAGTTTATTAGTATGTGAGACACAAAACATAAGTCCTTCTTATCAAGCATTTCTCTTTTTAGAATGACAGCCTAAGGACTGAAGATGGAAGCGTTTCTAATGCTGCCCCTGATATCTGCATTGTGTACAAGCTCCACCTGGAGTGTGGCAGGCTGATTAACCTCTACGACTGGCTAGAAGTGAGTTTTTACTGAATAATTTAGTGTTGTTAAATTACAGGTAATTATCCTGTGTGCAAGCCACCTCTGTAAGGAACAATGTTTGATAATGCTTTAATAATGCATTCCCTTCCACTCACTATTAACACCAACTTTCAACTTTGTTTTTCCAGGCCTATTCCATTGTGGTCTCCGCTGCTGAGGGTAAAGATCCTGATTCTGAAGATTATGGGAAAGTGGATGAACTCAAACAGTATCCTTCCACGGCTTAATCTACAAACATGTTCTATCATGATTTTCCCTCATTTTTATTGACATGTAGCTTTACTATGCAGGTAAACAAGGCTGGATATGTGAATTACAGCTATGTACACAAAATAGAAATAAATAAATTGCTAACAGTTAAGAGTAACAACTAGCAGTGCTGGATAAGGTTAAAGTGTATTGATTTTCTGTAAATCATAAGCAGTGTTCTTAATTGATTAGGTCAGAGGTTGTGCCTTAATCTAAACATGTCATTCCTTAACCGTTCCGTAGTGCTCGTTTCATCCAGGCTGTGTCAGAGCTTGAATTTCTGGGTTTCCTCAAGTCCACCAAGCAGAAGACTGACCATGTGGCTCGACTCACCTGGGGAGGCTGCTGAATGAATAGTCTGCATCAATCTCAAATCTGGGTTATTTCTTCCTTTCAACTACAACTGGGAGGGGAAAAACTGAAGCACGTTACCCTCCAAAGTGCATTGAGCAGGGATAATGTCTGTCAGCTGGATTTCTGAGATTTATCTTATATTGTACATTTGTTTTCTAATAAAATTTAGTGTCTGATCAAATCAAAGTGTGTTCATAATCAGTGCGGTGTCTTCAGTGTATAGCAGGCCTAATGCCATACACATTGTACTTTTAACATGAGATGTGTCAAGTGCTATGTTGCAAGAAACAGTTCTAGCTGCAGTGCATAATTTCAACCCAAGGTTTGAATGGCTCAACCATTAGGGTGCTTTACTGAAGGCATTGCTATCAAACCATAATCAGGAAAAAAAATCTGTTACCCTCTCCTTGCGTGAAAAATCGGTAATTAAGATGTCCTTGGCAGTAGCTGAAGCCTTGGGAAGAGGAAGGGAATAGTACTGTAGCTTATCCTCACAACACTATAGCAAATGATCACAAGATTTCATGGTCTAATTTGCTTTATCACTAGAACCTAATACTTCACAAAGCCACAAAAATTGAATGGTTCACTCAGTACATTAGCTCATTAGAAACATACCATCACCATAATAATTTCTACTATTCATGAAAACTGAACTCTTAAAACATTTTTATTGTTTTTTTCCCACTAAGCACATTGGTTTGAAAGTAATACCAGGAAAACAAATGTCAAAATAAATAAAAACATTGATAGGGTGAAAAAAAAAAATCAAATTAGCCCACTTTATGCTAAATTCCAAAGCAATGAAAAGGGGACAAACTGCAAATACCATCTCTTTGTTATACTACCTTGTTTCTTCCACTTGCTTTCAGATTGACCAGCAAACCTCATGTACAATTCTACAATGCTTTATCATATATACATGTAACAAAGAAATTAAACAATGAATAACAAAGCCTGGAATGCCGGGAATCATTACAAAAGTGAGATAACTGTAGATACATGTACAGCAGGAGAAACATAGGCCACTGGTAGAGATAGGATCCATAAATGTACATTAGGAAGCACCTAGTTGCTTACAACAGAGTGGTAACCACTGACAACGGCTTCATATAAACCTTTGCCCAAAGACAGAAATATGGCACAGTAAGAAAAGTTTCATTTAAACTACCTAATCTGAATCTCTTGCATTGATGGGCCTTTTTTCTTTCTTGAGATATTGATAGCTTGCAGCAAGAGAAAGTTGTCTGGCAAAGATTATGTGCCACACTCAGGAAACATCTGGAGGAGATAAAGAAACCAAGACATGTTAGTTTAAACTTCACAGGTGGAATTCAAACTAGACTCCATTACTTCCTCATGCAGGACAATGAAACAGGAATGTGGAAACAATTTAAAATAAACAAACTCACAGCTTGCAGGTTGCTCCCCAAATCGTCGCATCAATTGATCGTGTGTGAACTTCACAAAAGTGTCATATTGTTCTGAAATTCAAAAAGGACAGGAGACGGGGGAAATGCAATGTCACCATTATTGTACTACAAAATGTTACGCCTTCAAGGTGAGCGGTGTTGTTGGAAGTAGTCTTCCATCTTGTGATTTTCCCAGACACCGACCATACTGACAAATATTCACTCCAAATATGAAATCAGGGATCAATCTACCCAGATATTCAAATCTGATTGGTATTCAATTTTCCAACACTGAATCCATTCACTACCACATCAGGGCAGTCTGGTTTATTTACACATAATAATAACTTTAAATCATATATTGATTCAATATTAAATTGGTGGATGAAGACATCTAATTGTTTTGGTTGAGAAAAACCCCAACCACAGCATCCCTAGGTCCACGTGTACCCACCTGCCAGTTTTGAAGTCATCGTCTCCTCATATTCCTCCCGCACTTTCTCTTCCCGTTCTTTCAGCAGGCGTTCACAGATCATTCCAACTTGTCTGAGGGTGAATAAAGGTTGTTCTTTCCTTGTTGGAGAAACCCCTCCAGAAGATGTTCCTGAAGAGGGACAGGGCACATTTTATTTGTAAAAATGTGTTCTTACAATGTGTTTTAGAATAAATGTGGTGGTAATACATGTGTGCATTCTCAGTTTGTTGTACTGATACATTTCCTTATTCTGACCAAGTATCTTCTATAAGCAGTGTGTTGCTCAACACACCTGGCATAGGGGAGCTACTCATAATGGACGACTGGGATGGGGACTCAGGAGAATAGCAGCACTCTGTCTGCTGGTAGCCTCCATCTAGATGCTTCCTCTTCTGAATGCGTTTGTACTCCTGCTTGATGTTGTTCAGGATTTGTTCTAGAATAACAATAAAAGGAGAGGAAAATATGGTCTGTTAGACAAGTTGACACCTTCAGGGAGGCCTCTAAACTTAGCTTTATATCACCCTTCAAACCCGCGCAGTTCTGAGTCACGTTAGGCCGTGAAATCAAAAGTTAACTTGATCATCGAGGTTGTCTAACTTAAGGTTGTTTAACATACTCACTTTTCCGGCTGATCTAATATGCTCGACGTGTTGCTAACGCGTTAAAGTCCCCTAGTTAGCGAGCAGGCCGACCTGGCCAACATGATTACCTGCGGTCAGTCTGGACGACGACTCCCCGAATGGCGAGGGCTCCATGCGAAGGTACTTCCTGGGGGACGACGAGGATGAAGACGGGGACACGGGGATGCATCTTCGTCGTTTCGGGGACGTTGGGCTCATCAGCGGATCGAAATCCATGGTCCTCTTCAGGGTGGCTCCGCACGCCATGACTTCAGTTTGTGAAAGGATGGTGTAAAAATATCGGAACAAGAGAATTGTGAGGCGATAACGTCAGCGTATTTCTAGTCAGCCCCGGCTATTCTTTGTTACTTGCTAATTTCAACGTGAATTGCTCCTCTAAAAATCAGCCTGCTTCGCCGATGAACACAAGCAAAGCAATCCGGGTAGCTAGGCTTTAAATATCCGCTAGCTAAGCTAACGTTAGCTATGTTGGCTAACGTTAGCCAATAATAGCTTTCGTTACCTTTGGTTGAACAGTATGCTCTGGTAGACAGTTGATAAAAGCTGACTCTTTACCTTTTGAGGCGAAAGTTGTCCTCTCCGATTACCTCCCGCAACTTGTGTTGTTGTAAAAGTTGCTTCCTAAAAGTTATAGTGACTACGGGCCAGCTACGGGCCAACTGTCTAACGTTAGATAGGATAGCAGCTAGCTAACGTATCTACAACTTAGCTGCTTGTTTTTGATATGAAGCAGTCGGCTTCTCCTCCTGTTGATGACGTCACACGTGTTAACGGCGTGTCTGTGTACCAATGCATGATGGGCCTTGTAGTACATTCAGGGAAGCGCAGTGGGCAACAAAGGATAATTCATTTGGGGTCAGCGTCGTCACTTCACTCAGGTGTCCACAAGAGGGCAGTATCATACAACAAAATATAGAGTGAACGTTGATTTTCCACATTGTGGCCCAGTGCCCACTTCCACTCGTTTAACACACTTTTTTATTCTTGGAATATACATACAATAAACTACCCACAAGTACTGCATGTTTTTAATGAACATTTATAATGTGCAGGTGTGCTGGCATTTCATTGTTTATTGAAAAATTATTTCCATGAATTGGGACAAAATTATGATATATTATCCAAGTCCTCTGCTTATACACACATTTTATAGGACAAAATGGCACCACTGATTTTTCACAGGAATATGGCAGTCCCACAAACTGGCATAGGCCTAATTGTTTTATAAGTACATGAGTTATAAATGTAAGATTTTGCAGGTCATTAGCCATTCAAATTGCAAATTATGATTATGATTCACATGTGAAAGAACAATAACACTGAAGAATGATCAGACCGCATGACATCATGGTCTTGTGGGAATAATATGAACCATCCTTGGTTCATATCACATACCTTTAAGACAAAATGTACTAAATCATCAACATTTGAATTAATATCGGCAGAGGTGCTAATTGCACTTACAAGCAGTGTACCATCAGTCAAAACGTAAGTTAGCATAATGGTAAACACAGTTTCACCTTGCATTACTTTCACAATATTGCTGTGATTATAAATAAACAAACCTGAAAGAACAATAGCAAACACCACATTTCTTAAAACAACAAAAGCCTTCTTTTGACAGGTCTGTATCTAAATCTTTTTTCTTTCTTTTTTTTTGGGCACATTTCACAGTCACAGAACAGTATATTATTAGGGACTTATCTACAATTTCTTTGCTTCACAGTTGTACCAGGGAAACATAGCTTGCCCTTCAGACCGGCTCTGGATTACATGTCTCAGTGGCTCCAGACAGAGTAATCTGGGCTACTCTCACTCGATCAGTCTTTCCAGAGCCAGGCCCATCTCTCCCTGTACTCCTGCTGTAGTCACTCTCACCACTGTTGTCCATAGGTTGAGCTGTTCCCCGGCACATCTGGCAGATGTTGAGAAAGGCCCTGCGCATGTCCTTACTCCTCATGGCATAGATCACAGGGTTCACTGTGGAGTTGAGCAGGCAGAGCATGGTACAAAAGGCAAACACAGTCTTGATGAAGTCGTTCACCTTCCAGAAGAGGTCATATGCCATGATGGTTAGAAGAGGGCCCCAGCAGATGATGAGGGCCACTAGGATCAGAACGAGGGTCTTGGCCAGGCGGAGGTCCATGCGTGCCTGCTCGGGTCTTACTGTCTGAAACTTAGTCCCGTCTGCAGTGTAAACAATAACACTCCTCTGGGAACTGCGGCCCAGCATGCGGACAACATGGAGGTGGGCTTTCCATAGGATGAACATGTAGGCATAGATGATGATTAAGACCAAGATGCTGGTCATTCCGAGCCAGAACATCAGGTACTTCTGGTCAATTAGGGGGAAAATGCCTGAGCAGACAGAGTTGAGATGCTTGCAGTTCCAGCCCAGCAGAGGGAGCAATGAGACGGAAATGGAAATGGCCCACATCATACTGAAGGCAATGACTGCCTTGGTCTTTGTAACAATGTGCTTGTATGCCATGGGCCTGTGGATGGAGATGTAGCGGTCGATCGCAGTGAGGAACAGACTGCCCACGGAAGCGGTGAAGGAGGCGATTACCCCCGCTAACTTGAAGAGGAAAATATCAGGACTGTCCTTCCTGTGGAAAACATGGAAGTCCAGAAAGCTGTAGACAAATATGATGCTGCCTATTAGATCAGCCACAGCCAGACTGCCTATGAAGTGATAGGAAGGCCGGGAGCGCAGGGTCTGGGAGTGCAAGATCACACACAGCACCATTAGGTTCTCTAGCACTGTAAATGTGCCCAGCGTGAGTGCCAAGATGGCTACTGCGAGCTGCTGACTGGGTGTAAGAATCATAAAACACTCCATGTTATCTACAAAGTTCTCCCCACACTGTGCGGTCCCATTACCCAGCATGAAGTCCGATATCTTGGTTGGGTAAACAGGAGGGACGCCATTGTAGATGACCTCCTTATCACCAGGGACAAGTCCAGGGAAGGGGTTACCTATCGAGGCAGAGTGAGGCTTCTCAAATTGGAATCCATTCTTGATCAGGCTCGAGTCAATGGAAGGGTCATCGTAGACGGCATCATTGGAGCCGAGATACCGCACACCTGTTGTTATTGTGCTCATTGTGGTGCCTGCTATCCCATGCAGAGCCAACTTCATGGCTGTTTAGTGGCTGTAGTGGTGCTCAGTGGAGAGGTGTAAGATGTAACAGCATAAGACTCACACAAATGGTATCTATGAAGAAAAAACAGCAAAATGTTATAAATAAAAAATAAAATTGTTTTATGTTCCTTAAAATAATTGATCTGGATACATTTCGATGTAAATTTAAATGTTTAATAAAAAAATAAAGAATAAATCAAAACTATAAGGGTGTTAGTTTAATATGGTATTTTACTATCTTTTATTCTGGGCAGTTTTTAGCTTTTAGTCCTTTTAGCCTTTTACTCTGTTTTTATCCACCTTCTGCCTTACATGGATTGTACTTGTTTTAGCATAGTGTTTTTATATACTTCTGCTCTCTGCCTTGCCCTGTGTATTTATGTGTACTGTGTACTTTTTATCCCATGTGCCATGTCATGCTTCCTCTGATACTTGAAATTATGAAATTATGTTTGTGTGAATGGTTGTATGTGGTTGGTGGACTGTAGAAACTGAATTGCCCTTCGGGGATAAATAAAGTTATCTGTATCTGAAATGTGATCATTCCGTTGTAATATGTGTTTTTCTTCAGACTATGGAGAGAAGACTGGTGCACAGAGTTGGACAGAGCCAGGCACCAAGGTGGTCAAGTCCATTCCTGTGTCCAACCCAGAAAAAACACGTCCAAAGCCATCAGATCTGGTATTTCATGCAGCACAAATATCGCATCGTTGGTCTTGGTGCCAGAGAAAAATGTTTCTTCTTTGCTGTCACATTGAAAAACAGGCTGTGTGTGTCTGTTTCTCTCTCAGCCGTCAGTGGTACCCTCGGTGGCAGACTGGCGGCTGGCGGTGGAGAAGCGACGCGAGATGCTCTCAACCGTGTGCAAGAACAACACCCTCAGGAATCTCACTCACGTCTCCATCAGCAAGTTCGTCCTGGACCGTATCTTCTACAGCGACAAACACAAGATCTTGTTCTGCCAGACGCCTAAAGTGGGCAACACACAGTGGAAAAAGGTCCTCATTGTGCTCAACGGTAAGTGTGGGCTGGATGGCGGTAGTAACAGAAAGTATCATTGGTATAACGATGATAAGGAATGGCTGAACAACCAAATTATGACTTTTTATTCTCTCTACATTGAGTTTATTTTCTTTGCTCATGTATTATCTGTAATGTAAAGCAAATGTAAGCACTCGCAGTACTGAAAGGAATAAAAGGGTCCACGAAATAACGTTATTTCCCATTCCCTTTAAACTTCATGACCGGGGCTCCTAATGTGCCGTCTCATTGTGTTCTCACCTGTATCAGGAGCGTTCTCCACAGTGGAGGAGATCCCAGAGATCCTGGTTCACGACCACAATAAGAACGGCGTGCCCCGCCTCTCGTCGCTCACGCCGCAGGAGATCACCGAAAGGTTAGTTTGATGGTTACGGTGATGAATCTTTATCTGGTCACGTGGCAGCATGGCCGAGTGTGGTTAGTGAGGTCGTCTCGCAGCTGAAGGGGTCCGGGCTCGAAGTATCCTTGAGAAAGAAACTTCACCATGCTCGAGATTATGTGGTAAAGGGGGAAAAAAGATGACTATAACAATGTTTTTATTCATGAATCGAC
>CABFOP010084990.1:0-11096 GCA_900683385.1 Anoplogaster cornuta | reverse complement strand
GTCCAATGATAGGCCTATATCCTATAAGTCAAGTATGAAAGGTAGATGTTTCTGTACGACAATGAGCATCTCTGCCTTTTCGCAGTCGATGCAATTTCTCTTCTCGTCTATGACGGGCGACAGCTGAACAGCCGTTCGCTGTCAACACTTGGTACTTGCGTGCTACACGGGCAAGAGCAGGGACCGACACCGAGCAAGCATTGCAAATAGCAACTTTGGAATTTGTTACGAACACTTTAAAAAAAAAAAACACACCGCAGACATGTTTGTTTTCCCTATTTCAATGACACAGCAGACATTACGACGAGAGCAGCAGCTGCGCGCGCAGCCTCGCGCCGGGGACATGGCGTCGAGCATTCAGTCAAGCAGTCAAGCATTTGGGCATAATTAAAGCGTCTTTTTTATCGGCCAGTCATATCGGCAGAAATTACATTTCTGATGATAAGCCGATAGTTCATTTTGAAGCGATTATCGGTCGATAACGATGTCGTGCCAATATCATCGTGCATCCCTAACTTGAGCAATAACTTTTTGAATACAACTGAAAGGATTCATCAACTCAGCTTATTCTTTGTAAATAATACAGAGGCGTTTGTAAATGAAGTAGTAGTTATTGTTTTACCCTTCTTAATATGACGCTATAAAGCCTGTGTGGTGTCATGCATGGAGATGCATTGTGCCATGTGTGCTGGCCTGCGTCCAGGGCTGGTGTCCAGGGCAGCTGACCCACACGCCAGAAGGGCTCTTCACTGTCTGACCTGCTGCTGCAGCAGCCTGCTCTCCACCTCACCTGCTTCACACTACAGCAGTGTTTCTTAAAGTGTGAGTCAAGGCCCAAAATGGGCCTATGTTTGATGGGTCCCTCCATGACAAAAGCATCTAGAAATGTTTTGATTCTAGGACAATTTGAGTTTCAGTTTGATGAGTGCTGTTTTCTAGAGGGGTTGTGCAATTTCTCAAACGTTTTAATTTTAGGGAGCCCTCAAATAAGTGATCTTATCAGTTAATATACCTTCATCAGGGTACTGCTATTACACTAGGCAGAGCTCTCTAGAACCACTCTAAACATTGTCAGACAACATAGGCAGAAAAAAGCTTATAGATGTGTTGATATCAACGAACACTATAGTAGGTAGAGCCCCATTAGGAGAAAGGCCTGCAGCTATAACAGTGTTTGATGTCATTATAAGCATCCCTGATTCTAATTCCAAGAGAAAACAATTAAAGCTTGTGCAAACACATTATGTCATCGCAGATTTAGACGATGGTTTCTGTATTTTAACCTGTGGCAGCCTCTGTGGTCTTGTGAGTGCAGCAAGCCATCAGCTGCACACAAAGTCCTTTGCATGGGATTAACCATCTCTATATCTGATGTCATCTAGGCTAAATCTGATTTCCGTTCCATCACAGCTGAGAGAGATCAGAAGTGACCTCAATGAATGACTGAATGAACTAAAGAATGAACAAATGAATGGATGACTGGGGGAGAAGAACAACACAAATATGATTATTGTGATCAGAGCAACACAAAGAAGGCCAGAAATAACAGACTTGGAAGACAACAGTAAACTTTGTGCTGAAAAACTGAGATCCAGTCACAAAATAAAAATGAAAATATACATACACATCCTAACAAATAAATGTAGGAATGAAAGATAAGAATTCATTGCACTAATAAAAAACCCCATCAAAATCACAATGGTGACTATAAAATGTATTCTGATGCTGTGCAGAATCCCTGCTATAAAAAGATTTTATTCAAACTGTAAACTCCGAACAGCAGCAGCTTGTACCTGTACCAGATATAACTTTTTGTGCTGAAGAACAATTTATTTATTTATCACAATTCATACTGTAACTGTAGTATTTTTTTTTTTAAATGACTATCATTTTTCAATATTGTGCAGCCCTACTTTTAGGCACTAGGACTGCATAATTATGGCGTAAGTGATACTGATTATCCTACATTGATCACAATTATTTGTCTTGATGATTAAAATTAAAATTACTTTGTGACTTTTAGGCCATTACGGGGGTAAAACAGCCATGACGATGTAACAGATAAATAAACAGTCTAGCATCTGAAGTCTGTGTAGGCAGTGACAGTCAGTGTGCGTATGTATGCCTAGCCTATGTGCAGAACGTCCAGGGGAACAGACCTAGTATTATGCATATGGCCCAGAATAGGCCATGACCTTTGCCTGACTACCAGTAAACCATTTCACAATATGCAACTGGCAATGTGACTCATCTCATTTTAGACACAGTAGTTCAAATGTCCGCACAGTGGATCTCTATCCAGAGCAACCGGCATATGTGCATTAACAGTGCTAACTGCAAGTATCAAACAAATGAGAAGGTCTAGGGGTGTGTGTGTGTGTGTCTCTCTCTCTCTCTCTCTGATGGCAGTGTTTATTACCAGAGGTGTGTATATAGGAGGTGGTGTTGAGGAGTGAGCAGTGTGAGAGACCAACAGCTGGCCAGTATCCAGCCCTTCTCCTGTTTCAGATCAGATTTAAAGCACCCAGATGGAGCAGTCAGCTGCCCCCCAGAGCCCCATGTGATAATAGGCAGCCACAAAATTAGAATTGAAAGAAAAGTCAATTCAGTGTTTTCTGTAGAATTTTTTGTTGATATGAAGGGTGGGGGTCATTTTGGTTCTGTGACCAAGATTCACCTTTGGGCCCATTCAAGAATCAGTTCCAGTAGGTGTTGTAGTTCAGGGTTTCCCCCAGAAAAGTTGTTAGGCCCGGTGGCAAGTATCTTTTGATGGGGGCCGGTGGAGACCAAGTGTCTTTTTTGACGGGGCCCGGCACGGGTCAGTGACAGCCTGATGGCAGCAGTAAGGTAGATTCTGTTATCAGATGGAGTTGTGGAATTGAGAATTTAAAAAAGCAGACTTGTGTTATTGTCACGGTCACCCTGTTCACACATGCAATGGAAATGCCAGAATAGATGAGGCAGGGACAGTCCAGTAGATGCCGGTAATGCTGACTGCCATAAAAATATACAGTAGAAGCAGAAGAAGAAGCCGAGTCGGCTAACTTCCGGTTTAGCCCTATGACAACTTGAACGGGATAATAATTAAATCGTGCTGCTCTTCTAGACTTTCCAAATGTTATCGGACCGAATTGATCAAATTCGCATAGTGAAACGAGTCATTTCTCAGGTGTTGTGACGCACAAAACAATTTATCAACCGTTTTACAGCGTCAATGACTCGTATCTGGTTACCGCTAGCACTGTGGAGTTAATATGTAAATCAATGGTGGAGATCAATGGAGATAGGTCCCTTAGATCAATGGATAGGTCTGGCTAGCGAGACTACCGTTAGCGTGCTAGCGCTCTCGAGTTAGCGCCGTCCAAAACAATTGTGATTGGTTCAAAGAAATGCAAACAAGCGTTTTTTTCCATCTATCCCAGATGCTTGGCCCGGCGGGGGGCCCGGCGGGGGGCTTGCAGTACACTGGGGGAAACCTTGCAATTCATGAAAAGCTCTTATTTGGATACCTGCTGTAATCGTTAAAGCCAGATGATGACTTTTCTTTTTTCTAGCTGTGGGGGGCCACCACAGCTAAATGAATGTAAAGGAAACACTAGAATAATTCATGGTGTATCACATACTCTTCTTGGTTACACCTAAAATGGCTTCCACAGCATTTAGAAAGCACTTCCTGGTATCATGGTAATGACATCACCTTCCAAAACAGTTGTGGTTGTGGATGTGGATGAAAATGGCACTTCTTCAGATACTTCCAGATGACTTATTCTGATATTGTTTTATGGAAATCAGTACTGATTCAGAAAGATTGCCAAGACTTTGGCTTTCGGAGTCTAAGCAAACCATGGCTAATTTTCATGACAACATTATCAAAACTTCAGTGGCAGCCATCTTAAGTATACCAGCCAAATTAGCAGCTTTCAAGGAGAATTATATCCATTCAAATTTTATGGCTGGGCTGGCTCCTTCAAACCAATGGCCAATTCAGCTGCTAGTCAGAGGGAGAACACAACATACAGTGGTACCAGTGAGTGATACGGCTCCAATCTCACATGAACATAAGGGGCAAGTCTCCATTGTCAGTCAATAGAGGAGCACAGCATTGCCATCAATACAGTGTATTCTCTACTCTACTCTACTCACACCCCAATCTTGTTTGGTTATTTTGGTTCCAGCTTGCCATTTCAATCATAAGCCTAAAATAAAAGCCTAATTCATAGCAGTGAACAGAATAAAAAAAATGCCTAACCTGGAAGAAAAACTGTGTGCATAACTAGCAGCCTGTTGCCATAGTCTAGGAAGTTACACATAACTTAGCCTATATGACAGGAATACAGTGTCAGCGGTGCTCCTAAAAACCTCTTAATGGAAAATATGACTAGTGGTTTGCCATGAACCAGGATGTACGCTTAGTAGAGGCTACAATTACACAGCACTCATTGCTCTACAGGCCCACACCCTGCGCCACACTCAAACCAATCCCTCATGTGTAAAGTCATAATTTACACTCATGTAAGTCTTCATAAAAACAGAGATTGTTATTGTTGTTGCTACCTTCAAGTCTACAACAGCTAGAATCTCCCAAACAGGTTTTATGGCTGCTACTAAATCAGTCCCAAAGCTACAGTGTGTGAGTGTGTGTGTGTGGGTTATGTACTGTGCTGGCTACTGATTCATTAGAGGAATAGCTTGTTGACTAAAAGGAAGCTTTTACATGCCGTTGACATCCAAGGATTTATTCATTCAGCCTGCCCAGCCTGCTTGCTAGAGAGCCCAGGCAGGGTAGGGAAGAACCTAAATCGTCAAAATGTCACTTTAATTCCAGCCAAACACGCTGAGGGAGCTTTTGTGCCTTCACACGTTTTCGACAACCGCCTCATGGTGGGCTGCTGTAAGCTGCTGATCTGGCCTGCAATAAGAGCTGCTTATTTTGCTTCAGTGGGAGGAAGAGAGGAGAGGAGGATACAACAACTCAGATTTCCTTCAGTCAGACTGTCACGGCTGACCACAGTGCGAGTGGTCTCACTCACATATGCTGCCTTACTCCTGTAGCTCTGCATCAGTGGCTCCCCTGTGCCATTGGTGGAAGGGGGTAATTTAGTTTTTGGTTCCATGTCTATTCCTGCTGATAGCGAGATAAAACAGTACTCTGCATGTACACCGCTGGCACACAATGCACAGTAGACCTCTGTGTTCACAAAGATTGTCTATCTACTTAGTTATGAGCCACAAGGTCATTCCAGTATCAGCCCCCTCTCCCTGAGCTGTGGGGCGGTCCTATAGCAGGAGTCTCCACACTAGTGTGATTCACTTATTGCTCTCCTCCCATGTCCTGGCAATAGTTTGGTCACTGGTCACAGCCAAAGCAGGCTATCGTTGTCACAGAATAGGCCCAGCCAAGCCACGCCCACCATCGGCTTATTACTTATTACATATAACACCAGCCTCACAGGCAGCATGTTTCACAGCCACCTCCTATCTCTGTCTGTCAATGAATGACTGACTACACAAAAGGAGGCTATAATGAAATACAAGCTGTAGAGATTGTAACTCCGCCTCCATTTAGAGTGGATTGGAGGAAATGTCAGTGAAAACAGATTCAATAAGCTCTCTAAGCCCAGAGGATGGATTGGATGGGTGTGTGCATATGTACTACACCTAAGGCAAACACAATGATGGGGTTAAGAGGGAGCTGATGATCTTGATAAGCCAGTACCCCCACAGATAGAGGCAAAGAAAAAAAAAACAAGAGAGAGAAAGTGGTAGGCCAAAGAGAAATGTGCTCAAAATAAAGTCTTGAAAGAAAAAAATAATAATAGAGAGGATTTTATGGTCATTTCCTCATTGGGTATGATCTCACCATGCTGGGGGAGGGTGTGGGTAGTGGTGGTGGTGGGGGGTAAGAATAGCAAAGACCCTAAATCCCTTTAAATGAGCCTGATGGGTGGCGGTTTTTACAGTAAGCCGTGACAGCGAGCGGACGCTGCATGCTGGTGTTTCTTTAAGACACCGGGATCTCCTCTTGGGAGTAAAGCCTGCAGTGTACTTACAGCAGTGGCTATCCAGCCCTGCCTCCATCACACAGGCGTTTGTCCGTGTGAGAAAGCATCCAGCTGAACCAAAGACTGAACTACTGTGTGTCGATGAGGCCTGCTAACAAAGACGACCTTTCAGCACTCAGCAGTTTCTCCCCTCTCTCCCTCTCTTGCTTTTTGCAGGAACGTGCACTCCAGATCCACTGACAGAAGGCTGTGCATAGGCCTACCATACATCTCTGTCTCTGCTATCACATGGTGGAGCAGGGTGACACTGGCATTCACCTTTGTCCCAGGTGCAGGCAGGGACCGCCCAAACACCCAACTCTGCAAGTTGGTATGACATAGACAAAATACACAAGACACTCTCAGCATCTAAGGAACCACCTCTACAATTAGTAATGACAATACATTTTATACTTCATTATGAGAATACAAAAAGCACAAAAACAAAATAATGTTTACCATATGTACTAATACTTAGCATGTTACTTAGGGCCTACACTTTAACTAAACAAAGCTAAATGTTACCAAACAAGTGCTAGTATTCGTTACCAGGTAGTTCATTAACTGTGCGAAAGCAGCTTTCAGCTAGTCAGTAAAATAATACTTCAGACTCCTTTAGAGTTGCACATACCTTTTTTTGTTGATCAGACAACAGTACATATTGCTCCACTTCATTTTAATTATTGACTGAGGGAGTATTGAGCTTAGTTTTTCAAGATTCCAAATATAATGTAAATATATAGGCATCAAGGCATCAAGGCATATACTTAGGCATATAGGCATCAAGAAAATTGCTAAGAATTATTTGTACAGTTTGACATTTTTATACGCTGAGGTAATTCTTTCAATTTTTATAATGTACTTGATATATAAACAGTATCAACAATTGTGCTAGCACTTCACAAACCAAACAAATATTTTAGCCTGTTATCCATCAGTGAGCTTTTTTGATCGACAAACAAGAGGAGACTCTACTCAAGTCAGACATGTGTTAACAGGTGCTCTCAGATAACAGGCCTTTTATGCGTTTTAGCACATAAGGAAGATCTCAGTAACAGCCTCTGACAAAACAGAAGCCTTACTAGGCAAGCAGTGACATTCACCGGGTTACCCCAGGGAGCTGTGAGATCAGGGACAGACAGAAACATGTGGACAGACAGCTGCAACTGACTGGAGGTTAGCCAGGGGATTGACAGAGCAGAGGCCCTCCCCAGGTCTGGCCGAACAACACCAGTGTTCAGGCCTAAAAAAAAAAATCTGTGGACGAGGGGACACAATTCATTCAGCTATTAAATTACACCATATTTGCAGTTTACTTAGAAGCTTCTTGTTAACATTTAACTAAAAACTAAAGTTGCTGAGGCGCAGTCCAATTTCTGTGATTCATGTTGAAAATATAGGCCTGATAATCTGAACACAACTGACACAATCAGGGCCATCATGATAGCTCCAAAAGCAAAAAACAAGAGCAGGAAAATGTGAATCTCAATTAGGAATTAGCCTAATGGCAGATTTTCCCCCCAAAAAACTGAAAGCCTGAATCATCACATTCGTGGGCATTGCCCCCCACTGTTAGTTGAGCCTTGTTGAAGGAGTGAACACCATTAGCACACCTCCTCCTCTTCCTAAAGTTCATTCAGATAAACGCTGGGCCCACTGGGCCACGAGATCCATGCAGCAGTGTTATGGTGCTCGTGCCAGATCCGGATATAGCTGGACATCATGGGGATAAAAATATCCAAACAGATGGGAGGGTTCACAGGCAGGGGGAGAGGCAGTGGTGGCAGCAGCACAACTAAAGATTTCAGAGAAGAGAACTGCAATTACAGCCGCATGCTAACCTCTGCCTGCTATGTGGTTAGCAAAGCCTTCAATGGATGCCCGTTCAGAGATAATGACCTCCCTGGGAGATACAAATGTAAGGATAATCATACACAGACCAGTGTGGCTATGGAAAAGATGACGCCAAGCCCTCACTGTACTGCCTGGAGTTGAGTTAGCAGACACCACCAGCTACAGTATGACTACTTAACTAGGGACGAAGTTAGACGTAGCCATCAAGGCATTGTCCAAGAGAATTAGAATAAAGCTTTAACCACCCTTGTCTTACTTTTTTTTTTTACACATCACCTAGATTGTAGTTACAATGATAACACAGTTGTAACAAAGACACACATGAGAAAAGAAAAGCTGATGCACAGAGGAAGAAGGCAGTAATTGGCTAATGTCTATCTACCAATTAGAAAACTAACAGGCTTTGCCATTTCATGTAGTTTTTCACAGCCTGCCTGAATGCTACTGTACTAATCAAGTGGCTCTAAAAAATTGTTTACTGAGGGAACAACAAAATTCCAAGGCACAACTTATTGATTGCACAGAAAGCCTAGTATGATCTAATTAGAGAGGGCTAACACAATTATTTCCAGGATTTCACACAAATTATGTTGACACAGAGTAAAGGGTATGGTTATCAGATCATAGAATTTAACTTTAACAAATCTAATGTTAAGAATTGTGTTTTACATGAATTGTGTGTAATTTCAGAAAACCTTCAAGACACAACTCAAGTTCACTCCACAGCACAGTGTGCATTTCCAGACAGCTTGAGAATCACTTTACAAAACTAAAAAAAGCTTCACTTGTGGCCTACTGAACAAAGGCAGCATATCAGTTCACTTTCCGTTTGCCCCTCACCTTCAATAACCGTAACAAGAAAAAAAAACTGTTGCCTGTTGACAAACACATTGAAATGCTTATTTATAATAAATATTATCTAGTCAGATTATTCTTTCCCCCCTCTTTGATAAACACAAGCAGAGTTTGGTTGACTCATTAACAGTACATGGGACCAAGCTGAAGCCTGTGTCAGAAGGAGAGAGTAGGAGGGAGTTTTCAGTTGTCTCCTATCAGGTCAAAGAGTCAACTGTACTATGAGGCTCTGAGAAACTGGATTTAACGTAGATGATAACGTTTTGGTATTATTTGCAAACTACAATATAGCACACAAAATACTGAGCTAAATAAAAGTGGCTACGCTGAGTTCTGCATATGTGGTGCATAAGAGTGATATTGGGAATGTCCCAGAACAGGTGTGTTGTCAATGTGTGGAATGGTGCATTCATATTCCAAAAAGATATTATTAAGCCAACCCTGCAATTTCATGAAGCAGGTTGCACTTACCAATTTGATGGCCACATATTCGTTAGTGTAGAGGTTCTTTCCCAGCCGCAGCTCTCCAAAATTGCCGCAGCCAATCTTTTTGCCAACACGGAAGTTTGGGCCAACCATAAGAACCCCAGAGTTGGTCCCTGAACTTCGGCCCCCATGTCCAGTCCTGCTGCCTGCTGCCTTAGACATCTTTTTCCCTTCCTCTGTCTCTCCCTTACCCCCTCTCTTGTCAAAATCCATAAGCTTGTGATACCCTGGCCTCTCCACGATTATTTCCCGGCCATGCAAACCATAGAAACTCCAAAACAACAGCCAGAGGACTTGAGGGAGGGGGGGGGAGACAAGTAACACAAGACAGAGAAGAGGTGTTGCTGTTAAAATGTGCACCAGATCAGAAGACACTTAAATGGGCTGAAACTGAAGTTAAGGTGCCCTGTGTGTCTATCAGACAGCCCTTTTGCTGAGTGCTTCCCTTTTCTTTCTTCTTGTTCCTTGTTTACTAAAGCGGTTCCTTTCTTTTGTGTTTCTCCAGCTCCACTCTCAGAGCAGCATGTCCCTGCCTGAAGTGGGCAGGTTGTGCTAGGATGCGCCCACGCACACACACAATACTAGTCATAGAAAAGCACTCTGAAACCCGGCTACTGCATCCACGAGGCCGCTTGGCAACATCCCCCGGAGCGCCTCATTCCTTCTGGTCAGCCTTTGGTGAGACAGCGGACATTCTCCATGTTGCAGGGCCACAGCAGAGGAGGAGATGCAGAGTTGGCAACAATGTTGATGAGAAAGATGGATGGATGGGTTCGATGTAAACTGGATTTCTGAAAAAGCAAAAATAAACATAAATCAGCTTAAAATTTATGTTGCTGAATTCCCTGTATGGCTTGTATGAAGGCTGTAACAACAGCACAGAACATTTGTCAAACCAGAGTTTGGGACACAAACTGAACTCAATCATGATCTAGTCATACCAACCTCCTCTGGCTTGTAAGGAAATAAAAACATTAGAAAAACAGATCCTCGATATTTTATTTGAAGATTGGCACAAAGCAAGTTCAGTTAAGTAATCAACAGAAGAGAAAATGTTGGGAAACAAACTAAATCAATCATTATCTATTCCCATAACACTTCATCACCTATTAGGAGATACTAAATTTTAGAAAAAATGATCTTCAACCTTTTACTTGAAGATCAAATTATGTCTACCATAGCTGTTCCATACTACAGCTGAAATGGTATCTTGCTTGCAGACCAGTGCAAGGCAAATTCAATAAAGCAATCAATATGAGCGGAAATATTCCACAGTACACTTCAGACATAAGCAAAAAGACCTCTTGTAGAATAAACCCTATTTTTGAATGCCCAAAAACCTACATCAAGAAAGACATGGAAGTCAGTGTCTTAAGTAAAGGGCCTAGATCAAAAAGTGACATTTTCATAGAACTTTAAACTATTCCGATATATCGCCCAAGCCATACACAATAATATAAGCCATGACAGACACAAAGAACATCAGTTACAACCATAATTTCAGTATTCATTGGCAGTGTAATTTGACAGTGTCTGAATAGTTTATAGCACACAATCATATGTACAAACGTCTGATGTTGCTGATAGTGTGGAGTGCAGGAACTATCAGCAGGCAACTACCCTTTCCCAAGGAAAGGCACTTAAACTGATCAATGACTGCTGCAATGCCTCTTATAGTAGTGTGGGAAACATATGCATCATAGAGTAACATAATATTGGAAAGGTCTGGATGAGGTCTATGGCTAGGCTCGATTTGAAACCATTGTGTCCATCATAGAACTCATTAAAACAGTATCAGATATAAGTATGCTGATGAGGGGGAGACTTGGAAAATATTTTGTGATAACATTCTTGTTGGTT
>CABFOP010084979.1:0-11700 GCA_900683385.1 Anoplogaster cornuta | reverse complement strand
CACGTCCGCATGAAAAAACACACACACACACACAGACACACACACACACACACACACAGACAGAGAGCACATGCTGGCTGCACACACACACACACACACACACACACACACACACACACACACACACACACACACACATATATATATACAGACGATTGTATGAGAGAACACCCATGCACACAAACCTGCCTCCTCTTCTGTCCTCAGCATGGTCTCACTCTGTTGTCTGAATGTAAACATATCCAAAAACATGATCTTAGATCCGGTGACAAAATAAAGGGAGTTTTTAAATGAGACTGCTTCTTTCTACCTCTGGCTACCATGTCATGTCACCTACAGTTCATAGGTTTGCTGTAATGTGTGTGGAAAAACAGGGCTTTTCCTGCATTCACGCATACTATTGTTACTTGGTCATGACACCTGAGGACAAATGTTAGCTGTATGGTTTTACCCACTCTGAAAAGAATGCAATACATCCTCATCCTTTAGCTTGTGTTAAAGGATTCAATTTATTATTTCACTTTTAAGAGATGCTTTAAATGTCATTTTGGAGGATACAGAATTACATAGTTATAAACCAGTTTCTGTCTGTCTGCAGGGTTTCTTGATCAACTTTGAGTTCCCAAAATGCAATTATAACTTTGAAGACGCTGTAAATGTTTGTGCCAAGGAATTTAGGGTTATCCCCATATTATGTTATGCCAGTATTTTGATCTCTCTTTGCATGGGCTTTTGAACCGATGACCTTCTGGCCTCCAATTAGCCTCTCTAACCTCAAACCGTCTCTCCCATTTGTCATTTGAGATTTTTTCTGCATTTTCAGCTGTGGTCAATACTTATCCTGGTATTGCCACTTAGATTACACCAAAATGGCATGGTACCATTTCAACACAGGATGCTAACAAAGCTAAAACCCATTTTTCGGTGCCAAAAGAGCTTAACAAATGTAGGAACATTTTCCTTGTAATATAACAAGTGCCTGATAAAGAATATATGAATATGAAATACTAAAATTCAAATGCACCCTTCACAATACAGTTTTAACTGCAATTACATACATTCCATAGATCATATCTGATGGTATTTCCCAAGCTTCGAGTCAAAGAAAGACACAATCACATTTGGGAAAAAAATCTGTTAAGTATTTATTGTAAGTTGTTACATTTAGATTTCTTTCTCTAGCAGCACTATTTAAATTACAAATATTCAAGAGCATTTACCATAGACTGGAGTTCTCTCTTATGCAAGATGTCATTGTGTAATCAAAGACGGAGACTGAACTTTACATCCAAATGTACCACAGCTGAACACGCTTCTAACATGAAGGTGATGCATGTGATTCTAAGTTTAACGCCGATGAACAACACTTTTGTGTCTTCTGAGATCAAATTAAACCAAAAAACAATGAATGAAATATAGTTTAGTTAAAATAAATAAAACAGTACAAAACCAATTTAAAATGACAATAGTGAACAGCTTCTTTTTGTCACAACATTAACATTTCAGTTGAATTTGATATAGTAGCCTGTATTCCATATCATTCATTGAACTTGAAGGTTGTTGGACTACATTGAGAGCACATGTTCTCTGTCAGCTGACAACACACCTCAAAATGTTCAATTCACTAGGTTTGTTGATTATATGTAGACAGAATAGAATACAGTATGTGTAGAAGATGTGGATGATGAAGATGAGGATGACACAAACCCATAACAGTGAGGGGAACAGACATATCAAATAACAAAATGTGTATTGTAATAAACATTTTGAGTTCAACATGTGATTTTATATTCCAACAATTCCTCTGACCCCATTACATGGAAAGAAAAAGTATATAGTTTTGGCACATTCCAGCCACAGAGGCATTTTTACTTTTGGGACAGTTGCATTGACCATTGTGCTGGGCAAGTTCAACTAGTTACAGAATTTTTGCTTGAAAGTACATTGTTGTTTTTTTTGTCTTGTTTTTCACCCAGCTCAGCTGTGCAGTTGACATTTTTTTAACAACTCTGCACACCCATCAACCAGTTACCACAATCTTATACAGTTCAAATAAAAAACAATTTCCATCTTTTCTGAACAGACACTGGGTGTATATTTTTCTTTGACCAAACTTGATAATGGATCTTCTGTCCTTGGTGGAAACAACTCTCACATCTGTATTCTACTATCATGCAGAAAATTGACAAGACAATACTAACAAGATGATTAAATGTTTCTCTGATGTAAATTCCCTACTGTTCAGTGCTGTTAATATTGTACCAGGTCTGTATTGAAGTACAGATTCATATCCCTATGAGAAAAGGCTAGATGGGTATAAATTAAAGACTAGTCCCTTCTGTTAAAATACTAGAGCAAAGGATGGCATTTTGTCAATGTGGGACATAATAAGATAGGGATAGTCTTTCGAATGCTACAGTAAGGGATACCTGTATTCTTAGGGTGTCTCGGTGAGTGCTGATCCCGTATAAATAATCAGCTTTATTTGATTAAATTCAAAATCATAATCAAAAAAGCAATCAGATCCTCAGGCAGCACAATGCTGAAGGTTGGGAACATGGGCTCTGAGATGTACAAGGAAGTTACAGTATCTTTCAAGCTTACAAGCTCACTCACTGGCTGCTATTTGAAGCTCAACTATCATTGGTGAATGATCACTTTCTCATCTCAGATTTTATAATCCTAGAATTATTCAGGTCAGGATACTCATATACTTACATAATCTCAAGTTTTGCTTAGCTAAAAGCAGGCCTATCTTGGGGTTGAATTGCTTAGAAGCTCTGCTAGAGAAATATATCACACCACACTGCATGTCATAGCTCTGTTGACCATCAAGGAGAGATTTGTTTCAGCAACTGAAACCTGCCTTGATAGAAATAAATATTATCAGGATCACGGTCATCATAAAAAGTTGCCAAGCAACCTGTGAAAAACATAGAAAAAGTTGAAGTAGTTTGACCAAACTCGAGTTTGATTAAAAAGCCTGCACACTAGCATTGTCCTACTGAAATTGTTTCCGCAAATCATGCATTTGGAGACTGTTATTGTCTAAAATGACCAACCATAGTCTATTCTCGTTAATATAAAGAGGGTCATTTAATCATTCTGGCAATTCATGAGACACTCAAAACAAGAATTCAGTATTCACAATTGTCAATATTAGTGAAACATACTAGAAGTAAAATATGAACCTCTCAAAAGAGTTTCTGGTATTTTTATTTGTCTGCATACTGCAGTACTTGAATACATACTCATACAGTATCGTTTATAATAAATAACTGAATTATTATTTCATTTATTTAGCAAAAAGCATGCTGAATAGAAAAATGTCACTTTCAATCATCAGTGACAATAAAATTATTTTATTTTCATCTGCGGATCAACTCTTGACGCCTGTGATCTATCTACAAAGGCATGGCAAAAACCAAGAGGCTTAGGCATCTAAATCAATAAAGAGAAGAGTGATTGCCTAAAACTGTTGAACAAGTTGAAAACCACTTTCAACCAATACTTGCACAAACATAACCTCTTTTCCTGAAGTACCATAAAAATGTATTTTTGCTATATGAAGGGGACGTTTTCTGCTCTAACTGGTATTAACAGTATTGTTTGTGTGACATTACTGAGAGAGGGAGAGAAAGCAGAAAAGAGAGAGAGAGAGAGAGAGAGAGAACTTGAGGTCTGTTTTGAAGCATAAGAGGCACCAAATCCAATCGATGGAACACGCCAAGCAGGTCCAATTCAAAACCAATATCAGTCAATAAACCTTTCTCATTCCTTAACCTTGATGCACTGTTGGCAATCATGGGAGTAGTCTATATAATATCTATCAACACTGTTGGGCTCAATTCCATTGTGATTCAGGTGACTTTCTAATTAAAAAGATATTAGACCTAAATCAAAACTCAATTTAAACCAAAAGTGTCTCAAAAGCTGAGTGACCCCCAGTCTGCCTACATGTCCCACATCAACGCTACTGCATTAACAGAGTGTGACTGGATGGCACCGAAAAGAATAACAAGGATACAAATTTTAGAAAAGGTTGTTGTTGTTGTATGCTGATGACCTGGTGCTGCACTAATCACATTACAAAATCATGACCTGGCTGTGTAACGTCCATTGTCAAACAGCGAAATATCAGAATAAAATAGTATGTTTCTGAATTCATTTCATGGCTAATGGAGCATGCAACGTGTATAATGTTCATAAAAAGTTTGGACTGCAATATTCATTAGTCCTGGATAGTCTGTTTGTTGGTGATTATTTGGCTATATGCAAACACAAATTTTCATTTTATTGGTATGACCCCTACTGGTTATCAAATCTGACCTATGGGCGGACAGTAACCATCAAAAGCCAATACAAGAGGTAGATATAATTAGTATATCCACTCTTGTGATATGCCATTTACAGGTTTGCTCCAACTTAGCCCTTCAAACTGGATGTGACATACAGTTACAGTGAAAAATGACAAGGAAAAGTCTGAATCCTTGATGGATTGAATATCTTATCTACCTCACAGGGTGGAACTGGGTAACAATATTTGTCACATAAACTCATGTCATACAGTTGCTCCTTAAAGAAATAAAATTATCCCTCAGGTAGGAAACACTGCACAGGGTTAGCTACTGGTCATGTAGCCTGAGTAATGAGTGTGTTGCTTGATAATCAATCAGTCAACTTTTCAGTCAGTATGTCAGTCACTTAATTGTCAGTTGAATTCCAGTCATCTATATCATCATCTCACCAAGACTCCAGCACACAGCCACATAATGTCAGACAACAACACATTTATTTGTTTTCAGCAAGGTTTCTTTTTTATCATCACGAAGGCATATACTATTTTCTCTGTATATTACTTATTTATATAGAAACAAAAATAAGCGTACATTTTTTGCTGAATAAGATTGAAGAATATCAGCAAAGGGCAATGTAAACCATGGTCCATCTAGCACATGTGAAAGGTACGGTAGCTCGCCCCTTCCCAACTCGCCCACAGTAACAGATTTGCATAGGCAAAAATGGGATTAGCCCTTAGACAGTGGATTTCCTGAATTCTTTATAGAGATGCAAAATCTAGTTCAGCTCAACACAATTCAAAACAAAACAAACATACATACAAACAAAAAATAATGTTGACTAGGCTAAGCTCTCTTTAACCCCTCTTGTCAAATACATATTCATTTTTCTGTGCACATTTTTGTTTACAGTGTTAGGCTTCAAGTAGATCTAAAAACAACTTGTACATTGACAACTAGATGTGAAATAAATTAACCAACATGAGAGGTAGTGAAAAGCCTATAGAGACGTTTTTTTTTTTGTAAAGGAAAAAAAACAACTTGTCAATAAGGCCAAAGCTTCGCAAACCTCCTTCGTTCCATCAGGACACTTCAGCTCTCAACCTCTTTTTGTCAATAAAACCACAGCCACGTTTCAAAAACCCATTCACTCGGAACCCATGAAAAGTGAAAGACAAAAAAAAATAATTCTAAACTCATCGATGACACTACATCACTTCACATCATCATCATTGCTTGTAAAATCCACGTTTGAAATGCAGGTTATTAAAAATAACCAACTGTGTACTTTCCCCCCTGCTGTGTAAAAGTTACAATGATAAGTGAGAGGACAGGACATCAGCAGAAACCCAGGTTTCCGCTGTTTCCATCCTCAGTGTAAAATGTTCCCAGTTTGTTTTTTTGTTTTGTTTTTTTTATACTTGTGACTGTCCGTCAGCACAGGGCAGAGAGTGATGCCAGGCTTAAAACTCTGCTGGCCTCTCTGCTCCCACCAGGGACAGTTTGCTCCCCACTGTTGTGTATGTAATATTTATTAAGGTATACACACATCTCACCATTTACAAATGTAAACTTGGTTTAATTGCACCATGATTTCAATATCTGGTTCTTGGTGAAACATTCTCATGTTAATTACTGTATAGACCCAGCAAAAAGGAAACATAGCTGTACTGTGCAGAAGAGGGATTTGTCTGCAAGAGAGCTACATGAGTGACAGGCATTCTTCTATTGAATCAAAATAATTATAAAGTTGTCTCACTGCAAAGTAGTTTCAAATGCAATGTCCGAGATGCTTATATTGCCAGGCAACGAAAATAGTTCCAAGGAGTAAGTGGGAAAATTGATCCTACAATATCAGAATTTGTTGATTACGCTGTATACCTCTGCTTCTAATCAACTGGGCATGCATGCGCAGCTCTTCATTGAAGCAGCTAAGCAATATCAATCAAGCCCTTCTGGATATCAGTGTAGGCTGCATGTAAGTATTGTATTGCCAAAGGATATATGACCAGCTAAATAACAAAAAACAAAAAAAACATTACAAAATTGTGATGATTATTGGTTAAAGGTTGTCTTTGTGACTTTACAATATCTAGCTTACTGATTTATAACCAAGACTTCAGGATAAAAAGCTTTCATATTAATGTTACAGCTTGGTTTTGAAATGGCAGCAGCATCTAGTTAGCATTTGTTATCAATGCAAGTGCAAATGAGCGGGGAGCCTTAAAATCCAATGATCCCATGGAATCTTTTCCATTTAGTCCCATAACCACTATTAATAATAAATATTAAATGTTTAGAAGGACCTGCATTTATTTTTTAACTAAAATGGTTTGGTTACTCATTTACTTGCTGTAGTAAAACATGCTTATTGGAAGCTGCCAATTTCTTAAATAATGAAACAGTGGCATTCAAACGTTTTGGGTGTCCTGAAAGGTGCTGTGGTTAGTATTTTATAAGAAACCCTTCTGAAAATCCAAATCCAATCCAACATTTTGCAACGAAAGCTCTCCAAAGAGACACCAATCTGCTATTTCTAACTCGATCCCATTGCACTTCAATAGTCTGCTGGGCATCCTGCCCTGTCTACTTTTAATTTAATCTAGACCGAACTTGGCACATGAACTTCAGGTAGTTAAAGGAGGTGGCAACATGGATGCTTACATTTATGAGAGGAGTGGCACTGTTTCATTGACACTTTGTTAAGACTGCACTAACTGCCAAAGAGGCTAGCTATCCATCATATACAGTAATATGATTAATCTACTACAAGGCCCAGCTCTTTCAAAAAACTGAATATACTGCACTCATGCACTTTCTACTGCACATCCACAGGCCAGGAACAAAGTTCATGTTCAAATGTTCACATCTTCAAAAAACAAAATGTCCTTTTTATAAGTACTAAAAATGTTAATGGGACATTTGGCAAGACCCTTTTAAATAATTTGTTTGTTTTTTATAAGTGTGTAACTGTACCATACACACACACAGCCATTACCAATGCATGCTGGCAAAGTCAGATTAGAAAAACAAACATCAGCCCCCAGAGTCTGTGAGGGCCGGCTATGGGAATGGTGGATTAGCGTGGCTAGCACAAGCAGGCTAACAACTTGCCTACAGCATGCTGAAACTTAGCTAACCTTGTTGACAAGACTAGCATGTAGTATACTAACTTCTTAGGTAGCCTAGTACAGTATGTCTAGGATGTTAGCATTATCACGCTCTTCACGCTTCACCACTAAATGAGCTTGACTTGAATGGGCAGCAGCTGAGAGACTACCATACACCCTCCCAGCTTCATCTGCTGGCTACACAGACATGCACCTGAATGAACGTAACAACTTGGTAACAAGTCACATCTAATATCTCTTCACAGCATCTTTGACATCAAGTCTGGCACACCGCTCACATATCTACAGCACGATATTGGACATCCACTACCAGAGTGTGTCATGTTGCCGACAGCACCTGACCTCTCCAATGGTCTGTGACTGTATTAGCATTTTGCTAACACAGCAATATCCAATGAACTAACCTTAGCAGCTAGGTAAAGCCTAACAGGACCAAGGCCAGGACTCACAAACAGTGAATCCTTGCAATCATATCAGTGACTACTGTGTCTGCTGGCAGCATCTATTGATGTTGTCTGTCTCTCAAGAGAACCAGCTTTCTGTAATGCTATATATAGCATACGCAATAGAAAACAAAAAGGTAAACCCTACTCTTTTTCTGCTCAAGAGATTCAAAATGTAGATGACGATTTAGAGTCATTGTGGGTTTCATTTCATTTTCTCCAGCGGTGGTTTTCCCCCACATGGGGGCACCTGTGCTTGTCAGGCTGTAATGGTCTGAGTTGGAGGGAGGACAGGGTAGAGGTGGGGAGGGGAGAGAAGGGAGGTAGGGATCGTTGGACCAACTGTGGTTGCTTTCCAGAAAACTCCAGCAGCACTTGTGCTGCCTTTTCTCACATGTAAAGGCATTGTGATTTTCTCAGTGGAGAGATTTTTTTTGAGTAATAATAAAGAGTAATAATAATACATGTAGCTGCCCAACCACAATTCTAGCCCTTACATCTCCCAGTTAAAGAATCATAAAGAAGGAAAGTGCTTGGACGGATGGATGGACAGATGGATAGACGGATGGGTAGATGCTGCTGCTGCCTCTGCTGAAGCAATCAAACCTCCTCAATAAAAAACTGCATTTAAGCTAAAAATTGGCAGAAATCTACTTTTTCCCTTCACTGAACATGGACAGCCAGACAGAGAGACAGGTCCCCTATGTTTGAGAAGATAAATACATCTCAATATTCAAGAACCGTTGCAGTCCACGGCCAACAATGTCAAGCTACTGTAGAGAGAGAGAGTTCCAGAATCTTGCTTTTCATGCAGAGCCAGTACTTCTACCGGTGAAATGGGCAGAGGAGCCACAAACTGGGCTTCATGTTTGGAATGTAAAACAATTATTGAATTGAATTTTTTTTAAATAATAAAAAAAAACGTGAGAAATAAGTTGACAGAAAAAGAGAAAGAGTAGAGGGCAGAGAATACAAGGTCTAAACAGTACAGTACAGGAATAGTGGGCTTGTCCTTTTTTGTTTCTTCCTCTCTCTCTGTCTTAGCCTGAGGAGTCCTTGTCCACAGTTAACCAACAGCTGGCCCTTAGGTTGGCCATTCAACCAATTGTTGACAAGCGGCTTGGCCAGTCAACCAAACAATGACCAGCATGAATCTCTAGTAAACCAATCACTGGCCAGAATGAATGACCAATAACCAACCAGCAAAGGCCCACCCGGCTCCAGTGGAGAACTGGAGATAAATTGCTTAAAAAATATAAATAAAAAACAAACAACTATCCTGGATATCATTCAATCTTTTCAATCAAAAAAGGGAGAGATTTTCCAAACCCGACTTCTGGCACCATAGTAGTATTTGAAGTATAAGTAGTAGTCTCGTTGGCGTAGGATGGCGATGGGGGTGGGAGGCCTAGGTGTCGAGGCAGGTGCGCCTCCTGCTGGCCAGGAGGTCTCTGTAAACGGAGGAGTTGAGGAAGCGGGGGAAGGAATCACGGTGCATCAGCGTGTATATCTGGAGCTGGGCCTCCTCATACATAAGGTTACTGGGCTCCGCCAGGCTCTGGTTTATGCCTTCCCTAACCCGCGAGTCCAGACTCACCTAGAGTGGACAAGAGAGATGTGATTAGTGAACCCCAGTGGCATTTAAAGTGGGGAGTTGATCGCCAAATGGGTTTATTAAGGTATCACATGGGTTCCGCGACAAAATGTACTCGTGACATAAACAATTAAATTTCAATTCAGTTTAAAATTAATTGTGCAATTGTGACACAAACTGGCAAATCATCCATTCCGTACTTAGAGACTGGCTGTTGTGTTTTTACATTTTGTGCAAGTGCAAGATCAGATCAGCAAAATGATGTAACTTGATTTAATTTGTTTAATTCTTTATATAATGAATCAAGTGCTAATTATAAACATCAGTCATATTTCTTTGTGTTCTGGGAGGAAACTATGGACTTTTTCATGCAATTGTGGCAACTTTCTTTCTTTCTTTCTTTCTTTCTTTCGGTGGATTTGAAACACTAATGTAACCACTACCTCTTTGGGTGATAATATGGACACATAGTCTTCGTATATGATCCTGGCCTTCTCATCCACAACTGTGGGGTCGGTCTCCTTCTTCAGCTCGTCGCAGGCCAACCAGAAGAGCAGGTTCTCCTCACTGTACTCTGAGCGCAGGAACTCACGGAAGATCTCTCGGCCCTCCAACGAGCGCATCATCATCTCGAAGCTCCGCGCCCACGACACCAGCTCCTCCAGGCTGGGGTGTCTACAGTCAGACACACAGACACACAAATGAAGAGGTGTTTACAGACATGCAATCCATAAAGACAGAGGCACACACACGTTCAAAAAGGCAGGTATGATGGGTTGACTTACTGTTCTTCCCCAGCTTCAATACTGTCCATCTTGGTGCAGGTCTGTCGTTCACTCCTCTCCATCCTGTCTTCAGTCCTGGATTGGAGAGAAGAGACTACTGTGTTGGCAAAAGAAGGGACATGTATCTGGTAGTTAAAGGAGAAATTATATGATTTGAGTTATCAAAAGCATAACTTGCAGATAAGAAAATTCTACTTTAGTTTTATTTTATTATGACTGGCTTATTAATCTTTTTTCTAATAATAATTCCCTTCATTTCCCAAGATTTACTTTGCCATCTTTACATTGGAAACAATGTAGAGGAGCAGTGGTGCTCTATGGGAACTGTATGCAGGGGTTAAGGGAGGAAGACTCCTACTGTAGACAAGATATAGACAAATATTATTTCTGTTAGCCGGTAAATACAGTGGACTTTTTTACTGCTATAATCTCACCAAGTCCAAAAAATAAAATAACACATTGGCCATAATATCTGATAGAAATGAACAAATACATTTCCAAATGCCTGTTTATCAGAAATACAGACCTTCAACAATGTTTTGCTGTAAATATGGGCTAGAATTGGGCATTATTTCTTCACTCAGATGAGGCAATGGTCAACTCATTTTTCCACATTTGTCAGACAAACTGAAGTTTCCCCAAACACACTGGCCAGCAACAAGTGTCTCAAGTGGAAGAACTACATCTGGCTGACTGTACTGTGCAAACATCTTAGACAAAATCCGTAAAGCAAAGATGCTTTCAAAAATAATGGGGAAAAAAGTTTCTCAGTATCAAAATAAATACTGTAAAGAGCAGTAATGTAAAAACAACAAATGCAGAAAACCAAAAAAATAAACATCTAAGACCAAATTTATATAAAAACATCTAGGGTGCCTAAGACTTTTGCACACTACTGTATATCCAAAGAACTCCGTTTCACCTCTCACAATAGTTGAGTTCCCTAAACATGCCCTTAATTTTCTAAGCTACAAGCCTCTCTTTAATTTCTCCTGTAAAAGTAGAGATGGCCAGAAGACTGTTGAAGCAGATGCATTTAAGAAGAGGGATTTGCCTCATAGAATAGAATAGAATAAAATAAAACTACAAGGCACAGTAACTGGAATTTGTTCGAACAAGAGGAAGAGACTGGTTGCTCTATATTGCAAACAAGTGATAAAAATCTCGGGTGGTCTTGGAAAAAAAATTTTGTTAAGTGGTGAGTGCCTGGATGATCTTTTTTGTTAGTTCAAACTGGAATTTGTTATATATTTTCTACATATCCCTCCTAGACACTTGCACGCACAGTCCCCTATGCACTCATATGCAACTCTAATTAATAGCTTGAGTTATTAATCACTTCAGCCGCTGGGAAGTGTACAGTGCAAACCTACTGCATGCGCCTCAATTGACAACAATCCACCTCATATTCAACGACTATTAACTACAAAGCTTGAGTTAGCTTGTACA
>CABFOP010084977.1:0-12961 GCA_900683385.1 Anoplogaster cornuta | reverse complement strand
TAGCCTATCTTAGTTTATATCAAAACTTGTGTCATACCTCTTTCTTTGCCTCTCTTTCCCTCCTCTTCTCTTCTCCTTCTCCCCTGAGCACCAGAAAGTTGGTAAGACTTTACAATACGGTTCGCACTTTTTGCGTAGTTACTATAGTAGTTACTAGCGACTTCCTCATTAGTTCCTCAGGAGTTCCTCAGGAGTTACTATAGTAACTCCTGAGGAACTACTATAGGAACTCATGAGGAACTACTATAGTAACTACTATAGTAGTTACTTTAGGAACTCCTGAGGAACTACTATAGTAACTCCTGAGGAACTCTTGAGGAACTACTATAGTAACACCTGAGGAACTACTATAGTAACTACTACAGTAACTCCTGAGGAACTCCTGAGGAACTACTACCGTAGCTACGATAGTAACTACGCAAAGGGAACTAATGAGGTACGACTGAGGAACTCCTGAGGAACTAATGAGGAACTCCTGAGGAAGTCGCTAATAACTACTATAGTACCTACGCAAAAAGTGCGTACCGTATTGTAAAGTGCGATGAGGAAATAATGAGGAACTCCTGAGGAACTAATGAGGAACTAATGAGGAAGTCGCTAGTAACTACTATAGTAACTACGCAAAAAGTGCGAACCATATTGTAAAGTCTTTTTTGACTTATTTTCCCTCACTTTCTCTCACTTTGTTTAGATGTGTTGATGGCGTACGTCAGCTGCCAGGTAGAGCTGTGCGAGTCACCTGCCCCCACACAAACCGAGCAGACATCCCCATACTGTACATGATGACTACCTACCAGCATGTTGTAGGCGTATCGCATTTAGAAAATTGGCACCCAATTTAATTATCAGTGAGTGATTGTATATGTGATTTTGTTCATGTCTATTTTCGTATTTCCTTTGTGGCGCTGTTTTTTTTCTTCTTCTTGATTTGCCGCCCCTAGAGACGGATGGCGCCCATGGCAACCACGTATTCCTCCTATGCCCTGACCATTATGTTCTACTGTAAAGTTGAAAATGACTGAAGAACCTGACCTGAGAACAGATGAAACAAGCAGCAGATTTTCCCCCTGGACTTTCTCTTTTTGTGAAACACCAAGAGTGCTCTGGGATGGACTGCAGTGACTCAACATTTCCCTGTATCAATAAGGGCCTCTCTCTTCTCTCTGTCTGGTGTCACCAGTGGTGACTCTGAGTGGCTCCCCAGCCAAAGACCTGCTTTATCAAGGAGCCAATTTAACAAGACAGCTCCTTTCATGCTCGTTGGCTTCTCCAGTGGTAATGGATTTCCTCAATGAGTGTCTCTCTTTCTCCAGGTTTCACACTTTTCCCCCCGTGCTGCTGGGCCCCACTCCAGGCCAGATCTTTTGCCATTGACTTTGATTTCCTAAGGTAAGTGATCCGTCGCTCCAGGCCTGACCAGCATTGCTTGAAATCTGGCCTCACTTTGGCTGCCCACGCCTGATATTGTACACTCTAATGCAAAGTGAAGTAGCACGTCTAAATAGCCTGTCAGTCCTTCCCTTACTCTCCTGCCCCCCCCAACCCCGCTCCCTCCTCAACCTGCCCCCCCACCACCAACCCCAACACCCGCAAGTCTCTCTCTTCACCTCCTTCGGTTTCCAAGCTCCCCAGCTGGGACTCATTTCCAGTGTGCAGGGGAATGTAAACGATACAGTGATATTAAGGGGCATTAAACTAGTTGATGACATTTTGGTCACATTAATGAAGACTGGCACCGTGGACAGGGAGGGGGAGCATGAGGGACACGGAACAGACAGCTTTTATGTGATGTCATTCAGTGTGGCTCAAAAAGCAGTTGAGGAAACTTTTGAATCAACTCTCCTTCACTTCCGTTCTGCGCCGTGAAAAACTCTATATAAATTTAGCTTTGGCATGATGTGTTGCAGTAACACTTCTTCTGTCACGTGGACCTGCAGACTAAACTTCTACACCAGCCTTCTTCCTTTCTCTCTGCCAGTGTGCTGATGAAGCTCTACGCCACTGTAGCTGATCTCAGCCACGGCCGTTACATTAATTGTTAATGACAAAGGCAACTCTCACTCTGTGTGGTTTCCTGCCCACATTTGGATCACTTTCAGAGCCTCCGTTCCTCCTGATAGGAAATGCAACCCGAGATGTGTGAAAACAGTGTGTATATTGTTGTTTAATTGGCCAGCGCTGTTGCTCATCCCAGACTTAGTGCACGTGGTGGGGTGTGTGTTTCCCAACAGGAAAGAATAAACCCAGACTCAAATCATAGGAAATACACCAGATCTGGTTCTTCAAGGCCCAATTGCCTGCCATATGATCTCTATAAACCAAATTACTGCTGGCTTCCTTACAGGCCAGCAGGCGCCTAGGGCATGCATACTGTAATGAAAGCCAAATGCAAGTGACAATGTATGGAGTGCTTGAAAATAATGACATCTCTCTATGTTGTTTTTGTCCAAGCATCTAAGTCCATGCAGGTGGATAAGTATATATATCAATTAATTAATCAATTAGCCTACAGCATCAACTATATTATACATGTTAATATATTACTAAGTAAATTTCCAACATCCAAATAATGTGGCAATCAGTTAGGACCCACTGATTTCTTAGCCCTGATAAAGAACCCTTTTCAATTCTTTTGTCATATTGGTTGTTGTCTAAAAGGCTAAATGTTTATTTCTGTATAGATGTATTGTGTGCCACCATGGTGAAAGTAGACAAGTGAAGGATTATTGACATCATCAGGATAAGTGAAATTCTGCATCGTTTTTTCATTAGAGACCCCTCCGACTTTTGTAGTGGAGAAATCTCTATACAGCAGCACAGGAGAGACAACAACCAATACGACCAAATAATCCCAAAGGGTTCTATATCAGCAACATGGTCATCAGGGCTACTGATTTCCTTGTTTTGGCTGTAGTGTTGTTGAGGACGTGTATTGAGTATCTCTGAGACAATTACTTCTCTGTGGGGGTCTGTGGGGGCGCCCCGGTGGCTCACAGAGTACCACAAGACTCCATCCTTCCCATAGCAACCCAGGTTCGAATCCAGCCCGTGGTCATTTTCTGCATGTCCTCCCCTCTCTCTCCCATACCTACCTGTCTCTCTCTCACTATCTCTGTCAATAAAATGGCAAACAAACATTAAAAAGTACTTCTGTGTGGTTCTCAGACATGTATTGCAGCATAAATTTGTTTTCAAAAGAGTCTATTTAATCAAGATGTCACAGTTGGTGATAATGGTCTTATGGACTGTAAGCAAGAGAACTGTGCTGATACTGTACCATTAATATGTATACTTCCTGATCTGCATTTCTCCCCCTCTCTCATATTCTCAATAAAACTCACTTGATCTTTTCAATTCCTCAATTATTTCAATTCTATCAATTCTTTTCAGCTCTCCAAAGATATCAGCACCCGAACCTGAATGAAGCCATTGGGACAAAGTTGAAATCTGCAGCTCCAAACTTTCTATTTCATTCCATGTCTCATTTTCTGAAGGTTCACCCATAATCATACCTATGTGAGGCCTTGGATGGGAGAGTGAATCAGAAGAAACCAGAACGATGACAACTGTTCCAAGCAGCACCATTATAATTCAAACCACACACTATTACATCCTCAACTGTAGGAGTCATATTGAAAACACAGGCTCTGGAAAAATGGTATTACAATTTTGTAGACTACTTGAAAGCTTTTAAAACCAGAGTCTTAATTTGAAACAGATTGTAAAGTTTGATTTTGCTGCAGTGATTCCAGAAGCAAACATGTGTCTCAACAAGGTGCCAAATTTATGACAACTTTGATATTCAGGGCTCCAACTCAATTCATCCTCTGAATTAACAACATAAATGGAGTGCAATAATTCATTCAAGTCTTTTTTTTTCCAGAACTTGGTAAGTTTTATAAAGGGAGTCAGATGATTTTTTCAGACAAGGGCTTTTACATGTTTTGAGCACAATATCACAGTGGAGATAGCTGCCAAATCATCAAATGAAGTGCTCTGTACTTGTTGCAAAACCAATAAACTGATAAATTAATACTTTCCAACATGATCTCAAATTCATCTTTCATGTTTTATGCTTGACAAACAACATTATATGCAAGAATTCCAACAGCATAGTTAAATGTTAAACTTTACAATTATGCTCTTTATTAAGATGAGATACTTGACAGGCCCCTTCAGCTGACACAGCACCTCGTCTTCATTGATTTCTTCGTTGTCATCTTCATTGTTGTCTTCGTCGTCGTCTTCATCGTCGTTTTCGCCGTCGTTTTTGCTGTCGTTTTCACCGTTTTTGTCATTGTCTTTGTCTTTGTCTTTGTCATTGTCTTCTTCTTCTTCTTCTTCTTCTTCTCCTTCTTTCCTAGTACATTACCGTTTTATTACTTTCAGGACACTGTGACTAATTGTGCTTTCAGATTAAAACAGTGCTTCTTTTTCTCTTTTTTCTTAACCCTCCTTTCAATGCACCCATTAATTGCATAACTTCATCTCCTGAGTCTTCCCAATATATTATATATATTATATATATAAACGTTAAACAAATGGCTATATGAATTGATGATTTATGATCAACTGAATCTACTGCCCTAAATCATTGAAGTTTCTCTTTTTCATTTGAGAAATCCACATGTTGGATGTTGGAATGAACTGTGTGTTTCCATGCAGATACATTTAAATTAATACTTGCACGTTGGACAGCATTAAAGGGAGTATTCTCATCCTTGTGATCTCTCTCCCACTATACCAAGGGATGGCACATTAATGAGACATATTAGAATAACAGTAGATATTTAAGAACCAGGGCAAATCAAAAGGCTTCGCCACCTCTGGGTGGAGGGTAATTGTGCTGGCTGTCCGTGTTATGTAGCTCAGTGGGACTGGAAGACAAAGCCATGCTAATCATACCACAGTAATTGATGCTAAGACCAGTTTTTTTCCACTGGTCATGCCATGGGCATTGCAGAAACCCTAACAATGGCAATATTCACAACTCCAGAGTCTCACTATACTAATCAATGCTGTGCTGTGCCTTAGGATTATACACATTGAAAATGCCATCTAATTAGATGAGAATAATAAAGATCACATGTATCCAGTTCCAAGACTTTAACACTAATCAGTATGGAAAGTCAGTGGGGATTTTCAATTGAACTTAATTTTCTTATCTTCTTTGTGGTTTCTCTGTGCATTTTATGAACCCTCTGACCTAAAATTTAAGTTTGCTCAGTATCAAGCCTTACACAAGTATCCTAAAGAATAATACCACCTTTTTGAGTGGGCCCTATATATACATTAATATGAAAATCTGTAGCATATCAGGATGCATTGTGACATAGCTCAAAGTTTTTGAGCTCAAATTCTGTAGGTTGTTATGTTATGTTATGGTTGTTTGCTGAGTTGAGGCCAAATGTAACACATCTTGATACCCAACCTCTTTGATACACAATTCTCTGACATTAGCTCTCAGTTACTGCCAGCTTTTAGGTTTATTTTATGTCTGTGCTCAGTGATAATTGAAAACATATGACTTCTTGACCAAAAGTCAAAAAAGAAAATCGATATTTTATGGGCCCCAGTGCCTTTCATATGTTTGATATGACTTTTTGAACTGGGATTTCAAAATAAAAGCCAGTGGTTGGTGTTACGAAAAAGCAATATTGCTTTAAAGGACTGTAGCTGTATCTTATGCTTTCCTTGATATGAGTTAATGCCTCAAAGTTCGAGGAGGCTAAATCTGTTAGCACTTATTCCCAGGGTATTTCTATACATATGCATGTCTTGGCTAAATAGAGCATAAGGTGTGATATTGATCCATGCTATGAATATTGTCAGTATTTCATAAATGTGGGCTATGTAGGCTTTCCATGAATGAACAAGTAATGCTCAATAGTTTGAAGAAAACACATAATACTGCATTTTAGAGATCATCAAGAAATATTGTCTGAACATTTGTACACTTGTAATGACTGCATATCCCCCCAAACTGGGCATAGTGACATTTACATATAAAGTATAGGAACTTTGTGGGTAATCCGCCATTACTTGATAAAGCAAATATGTATTTAGGCCCACATTCAGAGAAATAATCCCATTTCACCTCATTTGCTTACGCACTACCAAGTCAGTGTAGTGATCCACAATGAAACTGGATTAGATATGACTCTAGTTTATTCATCAAACAAAATGTTAAGCTAACAAGTCAACGTTTTACACTTACAATAAACAAGCAAATTGTTTTGAGTTAGCCAAAACAAACAAAGCTGTTGATGTTAATATTACTCCAATGTATTCCTCTAGTGTTAAGATGTAATGTGTTACAAGTTAGAAGTTACAATGCTTGAATTGCACTGGTGAGAGTTTTAAGCGGTTCTCAAGGTATTTCATCTTCTCAAGCACTTTCAGAAAATGATTTTTAAACTATCTGGGTGCATAACTTGCTTGAGATAATGCGTGGTTATTCAGTGTTGATGTTACAGTATGTACTGTTACTCTATGTCACAATTTGCACACAAAAAAAGCATTTGGCAATTTCTGTGATATGGAACTAATTTGGCACCTCCTCCTGGTTAAAACAAATCTTGCAAAGATAGCAGCCACAGATAGTATTTTGTGGGGCATGTACACAATGTGATCATGCCAACTTCAGTGTGCTAATGAATGGATGTGTGCCAGCATAACAGTCATCAGTGTGAGCATCTCCTTTGATGCCTCATCGAGCAGAAAGCTCTTAAACAAAATGTTTGAAGTGTCTGCCCGTGTAATAATGATTTATAATTCTCTTGAACTCATGCAAAATTTGCTGGTAAAATTTTTTTGAAATAAAAATAAATTGTGCCCGGAGGGTCAGGCAAATTCAAAAGAAGATCACCCAAGAGCAGCAAATGATTTAATAAGCCACCAGCTCCACTACGGCATGGAAACGAGCAGAATGGAGAATTTCAAAGTATGTCTAATTAACATCAGTTTATTACTATGTCAATCTCTTCAGCTAGAGTGTGAATGAGAGGAAGGGTTAGAAGACTTTGTGTAGTTCCACAGGTTAGCATGGTAGTCTCAACCCAACCTCCACACAGAGAAAAATCTGATTATTTTTTTTATCTTGTCACAGGCAGACAAAATATGAATCTCATTTGAAGCCAAGCTCTTTTAGCTTTGTTAAAATGGTCATTAAAAATAGAAAACAACTTTCAAGATTTTTCCATCACCAATATTCCTCAAGGAACTAGTAAATGAATATTTAATATCACTTGCATCTATATGATTGCATAGTAATGATCAGAACCCAAATGCTTGACAACCTATAATTGTAATATTATTTTTAATGTGTTAAATTTGCAGGGGAGACAATGTTGAATTCCTTAGGCACCATGTTTTAATCTTATATCGGTTTCTCATCATCCCTACCATGTCTACAGAGACAAGAAATGTCCTCAACACAAGGGAGCAAATCCTAAAGAATCACAAGTCATAGCATTGAGCAGTTAACAGGTTTCTCCTATAGAGTACAGAATCTTTACTTGTATACTGTGGCTCTTTAACTCTGTCCTCTTCAGGCTGCAATTATATTCAAACCCATAGAGAAATAGCTGGGACCAAGGGGAAATCATACTTTCCATCCAATCATCATCAACAATAGAAATTTTAAAAACGATTATATTTAATTAAAAAAGGTGAATAGACAAATGCATAGGCAGCTTGTGATTCTGGATATTAGAGCCATGCCAGTTGCATTAACATTAAGTAAACAAATGTAGAACCATACACAGCTGCATGTGAACACATGCACATTCAAAATAGTAATATATTAATCATTCTTCATTACTCATGTCAAAAGTAGCATTATAGCTTTACTTAAACATTAATTCATTATAGTACTTGTTTCTGGAAAAAAAGAATATTTCTGTAATGCATTACTGAGCACTAGTGACCCATTGGATGATACATGTTGTATAAGTCCACCTTACTCCCTCCCTTATACCTCAGAGAAAGCCCTGAGTAAGAGTGAGAGCGATGGCTCTAAATCAAAACCCCCACAACCCATTATTCAAAACTAATACAGTTTTATTAAAATAACCCATTTGAATGATTTAATGTTGCACTTTTGAATTGTAAAGTGGTGTACATTATTATGATGCCACATTTGTTTGTTTCTTTTAACCCCCCCTGCCACCCCATATTTACTGCTTTAAAGTCCCCTGGCACCATTTCCTCAGAGTACACTCATGTTTACAGTGAAGGGGCCCCCTTCCATTTACATAAATATATTCCCGGGCCAGTAGGGAGGCAGCAACAAAGTGGCTGCATGTATGAGGTAGCAGAAGGCAACATCCCCATGTGCTTCTCCAACTCTATGTCTTCATGTTAAATTCATGGTCCAGCAATGTGCGCTGGCCAACACACACTGATATAGTATATTTCCGCCCACTGTCCTTTTGGTGATGATTTAATAAGGGCTTCATTCAGGGAACCGCCTGCCCATACTACTGTACACAGGTCAACACCACCATGTCTCATTCATACTCCTCTAGTCTCAAAAGCAAACTCATAGTTTGGTTAATTCATGAAAATACTGTATCAAGAAGAATTTGGTTACTCATAGCAGTTTAGATCAAGGGTTCCAAAACTTTAACCAATCAGAATAAATTCAAGGAAAATAATGCTCACAAGTTTCAATCAGGCTATGAAAATAATGTTGTTCACAGTACACCAGAGTTCTGTACCACAGGAGTGTACTTTGTCATGTAGGGCAAAGGGGCAGCGGCTCTAGACTCCCTATGAAATGATGCCTCTTCTTGGTTAAAATGAGGGAAAGTAATCTATATTACTAATATATTTATATACTTGCTGTATACTTTAAAATCTGAGCAGTTGTTTTTCCAACATGGCTTTCTCAGATTCAGATTACCACTGTTGTTCCTGGATGCCCTGTGCCTCCAAACATTCTCCCAGGGGCCTTCCTGTGGGTCCCCATGCTCCACCACCCTCCTGGCTCTTCCGTCATTGCTGGTTCTGCCCTGTTCCTCAACTCTTATGCTCTAACCCTCCCCTAACACAAATGAAAATGCACAAAGGAGAAACATTTTCATAGGAGAGAGAAGTGTCTGTGCACACCGAAGAGATGCTACTATGCAGGTTGCCATGACTGTGCTGCAGTATGTGTTGTACCAGTCATAGTTTAAGATTACCTAACGTACAGTATCATCTAATTAGATCTTACTGTAGAAAACTGACCATATGCATCATCCTCTCAGGTTCTTGCATAGAATTAATGTAATTTTACCTGTCATCTGTTAAATTCATTAAACGTGTTTCACTGGAAATCAATCTACATCTTAAAAAAACATGGAGAGAGGCAAGACTGCAGTGAATGGCAAAATTCCCATTTGCGCTGGCATCCAAATTCAATGCCAATGAGTTCACAGTATGTCCTTCCACCGTAACCGTAAGTGCCAGTACTCTGGTTCTGCCCATTCCCATTCCCACCCCCGAGTCCAAGTCTCCTTCCTCTGGTACTTCCCCTGCTATTTGCTTGCCTCTCTGTGGGACTGAAACCAATCTTGGCCCCTCCTGGACCTCAGCAGCACCAGTGGCAACACTCCTCAGTAGGTTTCATCACATGAAGCAAGGTTCACGTGAAATCATGGAGAACATGCCCACATCTGTCCCTACAACATCTGTGTTCAAAAATATATACCTTGAAGAAATGTATGTCAAATTAAAATTATATATTAAGACAAATAGGTTGAGACAATGGCAATTTGATATTTAAGCCATAATATATTAATATAATCAAACATCTACACTGCATAACATCGCTGTTAACATTATAAATGCACTGGCAGATTCTAGGTAGAAATCATCAGATCATATCACAAGACAACCCAGTAATGCAACGATACTGCACAAAAAGCTACACAAATTACAGATGTAGCTCAAAACCACTGAAAATGTTATGATGAATCCCTTTTTCTAACTTCTAGCTGATAATTCATCAAACTACATTGGCAAAGTATTGGGCTTGTGAAAAATGCATGAATTACTAATTAATGAGGCATTCTCATGATATTTACATATTCATAAAGGTGTGGTTGAGTAATTGACATATGCATGAGGGAGCTGAGTGATGGCTTTGAGATAATAACACATATTCCAAAGAAAGAAACCTTTATTTTGTAAAATTCTTCAAAAAGCTGAGGGAGCTGAGATGCTTTTAAATAACCACCGCACATTTATTCTTCCCTACAGAAATGCAGTCAAATGCTTTGGGAGATAAATACACCGAGGAGAGGCGATGATGTGAAACAGTATGTAAAATTACATTTTCTGAAATATTGTCCCATGCGGATTTTCAAAAGTTCATTTAGAAAGCCAGCATCACCAACAACCATGCTCAGAAAATCTGATTGATTTACGTGAAGAAAGGCAGAAATATATTTGCAATATAATCACATTTGAGCACACAGACATGTAACATACGCTACACAAAATAATCCACTATGTATATATTTTTTTCTTTTTGCAAGTTTTCATAATTTTGATAATGAAATTACACACAAATCACACATTGCACATTAAGGCCACAATCTATAGTACTATCCTGTAGGTACATGGCCAAAATACTATGAGCTGTTGTACTCTTAGCACATTGTTAGGTGACTAACTACTTTACTGTCGTTTCTTACATGTATTATAATTTGAAAATGATTTCCAATGTTTACAATAATAATTTTCAAGGTTTAATAGTAATCATTATTGACACCTTTCTTAGCGTAGCTGAAACCGACTGACAGCTGTGCCATGATGTCAGCCTTTTGGAGACAAACCCTTTTAATGAAGCAGGTCCAAGATGGTTTGGCTGCAGTCAAAGTCTGTCGCTGTTCTGAAAGCGCCTCTGTATTGTTTCAAGCTTCTCACAACGGCTTTGTGAAAGCTGTCCCAAATGTGGGTCAAATAAGCACAAATAACATTCAGATGGTTCCTAGGCTTTCCTCACAGCTATGCACCAAAGAATGACAAGGCCAACAAAACCATGTCGAGTTTTTCACCCTGTCCCATTGTCTTTCCACATTAACTCCAAGCTGGGCCTTTTCAGCCAGGCCAGAGTTGTGTCAGGCCTACTCGGACACAGCCCAGCTCTAGCAGCAGGCTTGGCCTATACAGAACACCATGCAGAGTCTGATCCAGTCCTTTATTCCATTACAGAAAATTGGCTCTTGCATGCATTGCACAGAACGACTGATGGGGAAGAACAGAAAGTAAGATGGCCTTAGTGGCCAACTGGGCACATTCATTTCAATATGAAATCCTTTGTGCTCCAAGCTATTGTTTTGGTAGAGAACAGGAAAAGAAAGCTATTTTTCTCAAACCCATGAACTCCAATTTTACATTGGTTGTAAACAAAAAACAAAGCAATGGTTTCTGAATACAACTGAGGGAAGAACATGCTAAAAGGCAAAGTACAGAAAGGGATAATCATTTCATAATAAACAGGAAAACCAAACAACATCTTGCTATTAGTCTGAGGAATTTGAAGTGCATGCACTATCCTATACACAATTATACACAACAATTGGACTGGAGCAACAACAGCTAGATGTGGAAAGTCAGCATACAGTTCTTCATATTACTGAACAAATTAGGTACATTGTTATTCTTGATCATATCCCAATAAGTGATGAATCCATGAATTACAAAAATTACAAAATTCCAGAGAAACAGGGAACCAAAGAGAGGTGAAGTTAAGTGAAGGTGCAGTAATGCTCATCACAAGAAGGATGGCGTTTCAGGATGCTTAAGTTTGAGTTTAACCTTGCAGGACTTTTGGAAGGCACTTCTGAGCATCAGGCGCAGGGTTTTGGCAGCTGCACAGGGAGCCTGGTGGGTCAGCCCTTCTCTGGGAGCTGCTACTCCACGCTAATCTATTTTAAACCATCTGTGAAATTAGCAAGATTTCTTAAGTCCTTCACCTCCAAGGATTAAAACATAGCTAAGGGCCTGGGCCGTTCGCACATATGTATACATGTTTGAAAACTCTGGAGATGACAAACAAGTCCAAAGTGCTTCTGATTCTGTGCTGTAGATATCTCAATCGATATCACTGATTTACATAAAATTAGATTTCACTTGTTAAGTTTATGCAACTTTGTTTACTTAATTTATCATCATCATATTAGAAAACATTTAAAAATGTGTTGTGTAAAGTGTGCTGAGGATGTGGTTTGCATGTACGCAGTGTTTCCATGTATCCCCGTATTGACTTGAAATACTGATACAAATGCAATTTAACATCACCTCCATTAATTGCTGGAGAGGATGATGCCAGAATAAACCCTTACATAGACAGGTGTTACAAGTACCTACATAACACCAGGGAGACCAGGTCTCATCTGTTTATAGAGAGCAAAATCTAGGCATTGCAACACCTTTGCCAAAGGCTGTATAATAAAGTCATGAGTCAAGACTAATGAGAAAATCAGATAAATAGCAGCTGCTCTTGGGGAACTGGTGCTCTCTGACAGATTCACTGGGCGCAACGGCTGTAGCATTGAGCAGATCCAAATGAGTAAAATATTGTTCCAGACGGCCCTCGCTGCTCCTCTTCCCTCCAGTGTTTAGTCATCAGAGTTGTGAAATAGCAGCCCTGCCACTACATGACAGCATGGCTGTATTAATTATTATCTGCTGTTCAAACATACACATCTTTGTGCTACAGTGACAGTTCATTCAAACAGGTCACTTATAAAAGGCAGTATTACTCTCCACAGCTCCACAGAACCCCAATTATTCCCCCGTCCTTTCCTCTAGCGCGCACAGAAATCTATGGGTATGATGCAGAGAAAAAAATGGTCCAAAGGAAATGAAAATTATTGTCTCACACAAGATTAAAATGTCACCAGCTCAGCATCATTTTAATGCCGTACGCACACACACACACACACACACACACACACACACACACACA
>CABFOP010084972.1:0-12042 GCA_900683385.1 Anoplogaster cornuta | reverse complement strand
CCGGGAGGGTGTTTGGCTCAACATGGAGATGCGAGACCTCAAGTCACCAAAGCTCTTGTATCTTGTAATGTGAGAATAAATGTAAACATTTATCCTCAAGTCAAAAAGTAGGAAATGTTGGAAATAGTTTATCAGTGTGGTAAGTAAGAAATGCAAATGGAGGAAAGGCGAGTTTCAGCCATCAAGTAATACAAAGAGATTGGAGACGTGGAGTCTAGCAAGGTGTGACAGACAGGTGTGATCGAGAGCAACAGGCAGACCCCCTGTGGATCAGAGGAAGGGGACAGACAGACAGGGCTAATTCACTCAGACCACCAGATACACATACTGTGATAGGAAGAAGGCAGCAGAAGGGGCGTGTGTTTGGGAGGGACTATGCTAAATAACAGGTAGCATGAAGTGTATATATAGTAATGTATTTACTTCAAGTCTTCAGAGATTATCACCACAGGCAGAGATGCTGCCGGATGTCTCTCCCTTTCAGCGCTGAATTGTATTAAATACTCTTGAACCTTTGGACCTGGTTTGTGGGCCTCCTTCTTCTATCACTCATCTTCACGACCAGAGAATTATTCCCAACAGCATCCCAACCACCAATATGTTTGGATGTATTTCCAAAACTATTAAACAAAGGTGGTGCCGCATTTATTATGTACTCAATAGTGACACGTAGACTATATGGATATGTTTCTAAACGGATATTTCCCCCTCCGTAGCCTACACTGAACACCGATTAGTCCATAGTACATAAAAAGACTTGTGATTGGTCACATATCAATCAGCCTATCTCGCAATGTTAACGAAAGTGCAAAATAATTTGTGGATCCGCCCCATGATTCAGATCCGCTCCAAAATTGTATGGGTTCTTCCTTGGCCCGTGTTACGCCCCTCCACCAAGTTTCATGAAAATCGGTCTGGTAGTTTTTGCGTAATCCTGATGACAATCAAACAAACGGCACCGAAAACATAACCTCCTTGGAGGAGGTAACAATGGATGGCTATAAAAAGCCCATTCAGATGAATGGTAAAAGGGAGAAGATGGAGAACAGCAATACATGGTTTTCGTTTGAACAATAAAGGTCAAAGCATCATTTCCTCCTCGTCTCAGAAACAAAAGGAATTTCACAGCATTCTCATTTCATGTTCATTTAGAGGGGATAATAACCATTGTGACATTAAAATATACCTTAATGTGTTTTTCAGTTATGTATTTGTCAGAGAAAGAGAAGAGGCTAATGTTCACCACATGTCGACCTCCACGTGCTGCATCTCCATCCAGAGGTTCAGCTTGTAAGAAAGGAGATCAACAGAAGTGCATGCTTCTAAGGAGGGAGTGGGTAGTCAGGAGCCAAACACACCATTGTACACACCAGTCTGAGGATGACAATGTGCCCTAATGGCAGGCCTAACTTCCTTCAGTAATCATACCACCAGAGTTCACATTGCAGCCTTTACTTCTCGCTTGCGCCCCGCTTGTTTGATGTTTGTACACATGTTTTAGGCATTCTGAGGCGGGAGGATATTGCTGGGGGACATTTGGAGAGCACTGAGCTACATAACACAAGCCATTTGCTTGAGAGTAATGATAAAAAGACATTCCTCAGAGGAAGGGCCTCGAGGCAAACCGAGCACAGAGGTTGTTTTTTTGTTTTTTACTGATGTACATTGTGAGGTTTGGAGTCATTTTATTTGAAAGTCTCAGAAACTCACAGTGCAGTGTCCAAACTTTGACATAGTAGAATGAATCCTGGTCACATGACACCTATAAAATGCACATACAATAGAAGGGGAAAGTAATAATTGCCAGGTTTTAAATTCTCAAGATTTCTAAACCATGAGCTATATGCAGTATGCTCCTGAAACAACATCTCTGCTTTGTCTATTCAAACAATGTCATATGTAAAGCCATAAGTCATTTTGAAGTGAACCTCTCTTTCGGTCCATTTTGTCAGTGGGTTAGTCCAGAATGAAAGGCATAGCAGAGGCATTTTCCGCTACTTTTATTATGCAGGAAAGGGGAGAGGTCGCCTGTGGATCATCTTTCATGTGGGATAAATGTTTGGAAAGAATCCAGAAGTGTGTTAAGAGTAAAGGAGAGGAGAATTAAGATCTCCGGGCTCATGTCTCCGATTGTCAAAGTGGGCTGTAGTCTGGCACAGCAGCCCACATAATGAAACTCAGGATCGTATGACGCAAGCTGAGAAACAAAATATTTACATGACGGAGAGATGGGACTTTAAAAATTAATCTGTGGCAAATAACTTCAATATATTTATATATTATAATGATCAGGGACCAAAACTGATCGTGTGTTGATTGCTCAGATGTAAAAGTGTCTGCTAATGGGAACCTGGGCTGCAGCAGTCTCTCATGGCTCTGGGCCCCAGAATGCCATTCTCCTAATGAGGACTTGTTTTCCTGTTTGTGTCCACAGAGATCCTGTTGGTTTTACTGCGATTTCACAACCCTGTACTTGGAACAAAAGTATGCGGGCTCTCCAAAACACCTTTTAAGTAGATCTATTACAAACTTGATCTTGAATAAAGGAAACATATATGCTTGCCCTTGGAGCAATTGGTTTTCAAATGGTTTAATTAAAAAGAAAGTTGTAAAAACAACTTGTAATCATGACATGACAAATATGTGTGGCAGCTCTCAGATTTCACGTTTCAACCCTCTTAGTTAAAAGCCTATTAAAGGCTAATGGCCTGAGTGAAACCTGAAGGTTTATATGTCCATGCAGTCACTTGGCTGAAACAAACATTCTTCCTCAGTATTTCAACTAAATATCTTGGTTGTGTTTCATTTCCATTTATCATTAGAATTGTTATCATAGTAGCCAATACACTCATTTTAGTTTCTTATGGTCAATTTACTATTGGAACCTGTGTGAAAGATTAGAACTGATATGGCAAAAGCACTAAAAACATCTTGGTAAAATATATATATATTTTATTGCCTATTAATCAATATTGCAATTATAGATTAGAGAACAAATACAACTGTGTCCAATTACCATTTTAATCTGGATGCACACACTTCATCAGAAGGAAGAGAGACAGGAAAATTGCTGGTATAAAAAGTTCAAGCCTAGTTCTGAAGTTAAACCCCTGAAAAAAGGCAAGTCGTATTATCCAGACACCTCCCCACCTGTGGAATCATGACAGGAATCAGCCAAAGCCCATCTGTACAAATAATCAAGGTCCAAGGCAGGTGGCTATAGTTTCACATAACAGAAAATGACTTGCCATCATAAGCACAATTATTCCAAGCTTCTGGGACACACAAAATATCTAGACTTACACAAAACGGAGGGAAATCTTAATCATTCCATTATTAACCCATTCAGGTGATGAACTTGTGCTGAAACTCATAACTTGGATTCTCTACAGTGCTTCAAAGTGCGGAGTGGGCTGGACAGACAAGATTACAGTCCCGCCACCACATTAACTCAAGACAACACACCTGAAGGCAACAACAGTGTTCCAACTCCATACTAAACACTGACTGGCACCGGCACCAGGCCAGCTATCTTCAAGGACAATTCAAAAATATATATATAATAAGACTAACATGACTGTTATGTTTGTGAAACCATGGCGATGATTTCGTAAGAGGGTAAACCCTCCATGAAAATAAGGAAAAAGCTGTAATCTGCTATTTGCTTAATACATTGTCTGTTCAGAGCCCAAGTCAGATTAAACAGGAAGCACACATTATTATACACATACTCAGAGTAAACATGACTGAACAAAGGCTTTTACAATTAATAAGTACACTTTCAACACAAATAAATAATGACTATATAAAAACGGTAGAGGGTGGGAGGGCAAACCTCAAAGTCAACAGATGTATATTGCTTGTTATTTCAGAACCCCCCCAACCCACCACCACACACACACATACAGTAGATTCACATGATCATGACTGCCTCAGCTGATTGCAAAGCCCCAATTCTACACTACTGTGAACACTAAGTTACATTTTAATTAATTAAACTGTATAAAACAATAGGCCCCTGCATAGTCTCTATCAGTCTCTCTCTCACACACACACACACACACACACCAATAATGAGGATGCTGAGTAGTTTCACCTCTGAAGGCTAAACACTTAAAAACATTTTATCCAATAATATGAACAGATTAGGCTTCACACAAGAACCATGTGTAGGCACAGCTTTGAAATTAAAAAGTGCGTAAGAGCAATGTTTCAATAGTTTAGGAATCAAAGTTGTCTTGTTTCAGATTTGTGTGGCTATGTGGGGTGTGAAGAGGGGTGAACATCACATTAATATGGAAAAGATCCAGTTTGAAGTTTATCACTGACATGATGGTGTCAAATTCTGTCTTTCCTCTGGGCAAAATACAACATGAGCTTGGATAAAGAATTATGTATTTGTGGTATTAAGTTTTTTGGGGGGGCGCTGTAAAACAATAAGCTATATAACCCATATATAAGTGCTTTATATGGCAGACTAAAGATAAATTTAGGAAAGTGTTCATGAGGTCCGCTGTTCTTAATTCTTAGATAAAAATAATTTCACATGAACAAAACAGAAATAAATACAGCACTGAATACAAAATGAAACATTCTTTGGAAAGGCTCAAAACTGATTATATCAGGAAAATTGTGAAATCTATTTGATTGGTGACAAAACGGATACCGTTTTCCTCTTGTGGAAAACAGGCAAGCTGACTATATTTGCACACAGATGCGAACTGCCAGATCAGCGAAGCTGAGTGGAGTCCAGCATTCTTGAAGGGTCGGGGAAATGAGGAGGGGTCTCCCAAAATGGTGTGACACATGGGCTGCACCACCATGTCAACTTGCAGCACAGCAGGAGTATCCCCTGAAAAATGGCACCCCAATACCACCTTGCTGGAAAACTCTGGAGAAACCCAGTTGAACACGGCAGAGTCAGGGACAGGTGTCGCTCTATCAACCCCATTCGGAGCTGGGATCTCCCTCCATGGCCACCGCTGGCTGGGAACCTTTCTGTCACTCCATCTTTGACATCTCATACTTTGTAGTCATGATTTCCTGGAAAATATAACATGAGCTTTATTTCATTGTAGTGCCAGCGGATATGAACTAGAAAATGTTCCAATAATCCCCACAAAATTCACCCCGGGTACCATTACTGTGTCCTCTATAAGTCAGCCTTAATTCTTTTGTTTCTAGCTTTGGGAGAGACTCTCGTGTTCACAATTTTAGACTAAATGGTCTGAAATCAAGGGAACATGTGTAAATCCTGTTCATCCTGAAGTAATACAATTCATACCTCATCTGAGTCAAGCAGGACTGGTAGAGCTCTAATGACAGACAGGACAAGAAGAATGTGTTAGAATCTCACATGGCGTGTAGGAAAGGCTTTGCTGGACTTAATAAATATGATGTGATGCTTACATATCTGTAAGAGAGCTAGGAATGTTATCCTCCACCCACTTCAAGTCTTCATCCTGGACAGGTGGACAGAGAAAAATGATGAAATACTGCCATCTGCTGAAATATGTCAACACATATATAGCTGCATTTCCTCAATGTTTTCACACTTGGTCCGTTTGAGCCACTTTTTTGGTGAACTCAAAGCCAAAATAAAAGCTGGACTCTATTACTCTACTAAACCGATTCTGTAATTGTGACACTGACCAGGTTAGCGGCTGTGGGCTTCACTGTGCCATTCGTCTCACTCTTGGCTGCTCTCAACTTCATGCCATCACCTGTGAATAAAGAATGAGGGGGGAAAAAAACAACACAAAAAAACACCACAAGACTATTAGACCATCAAAAGCAATGCTTATGTTTGGGACACATGTAGCATTTCCATGATGTTACCATACCAAGATTTGGAGAGGCAAGGAATTCCTCAATCTCATCATCAGAGTCGTCGATCAGTGGAGTGAAAGCATACCTGGGAAAATGAAACGAGAGTGAAACCACCAACCAAACCACCAACAGAGAAAAGCAAAGAGCACTCAGTCCAGTACATGTTAGTCCTATAGGTCAGTACTTGCCTTTGGTTGTTTGCAGATGGTCTCCATAAAAACATGATGACAAGCAGTACGATGGAGAACAAGAACCTCCAGAAAGCATCGTCCACCCACAGCTCAATCCAATCCTTTCCACAAAAGAGTCAGAAATAAAGAATCAATTAGTGATGAACATCTTGGAAATGCAGACTGAAATCTAAAACCAATCTATACTCACAGACTGACAATCTGCTAGACGGAATTTCTTTGTTGTCCACACCATGAAGATGATGGAAGCTGAGGAAAACAAACAAAAGGTTTGGCATCAGAAGTCTTCCTGTGTTCTCGCGGGATCGTCTCTAGTGTACGACACGCCAAAGGTTACTCAAGCCTTTCTTCCTCTGGTTTTATGAACAAGGTAAACAGAAATAATGACGAATCACTTTGACAACAGTTCTTAATTTCTAATCTAAACGTGAACGTAGAAATGCCACTCACCTATGACAGCAAAGATGAGTGTGTTTGTGAAGTGCCTGTAGAGAGACAACTTGACGGGGTTTCGCCTCAGCTTCAGTGTCTTTATGGTTTGTGCCAGACTGACAAATATGTTAGTAGCAGTCAAGGTAAACACAAGGCAAGCACTACTGTACATAGTAACCATAATACATAGTAACCAACATGTCCTTTTAGTATATACGTATAGTAGGTATACCTAATAAAGTGGATATTGAGTGTGTATGTATCAACAAACCAAACCTGGTTAAAAATAATTGGGTATAAAATCAGTGGGAAAGTGGTGTGCATGTTCAAATCATCTGCCCTCTACTTTTAGCCCTTTTAGCATGAGCGCCTGTAATAGGTGGAGGGTTGGCATGCACAGCCTGCATGGGATCAATCCTTTATGCCCAATTCAGACCAGGAGGGCACACCAGCAGCAACGTGGCAACATTCCCTTCATTGTCAATGGGGAAGAGTGACAGAGGACAGAGGAATGTGAAGAGTAACCTCAAAAACCATTGATGATAACAGAGGCACAACCAACAAGGATATTGAATACTTTTAACAGTTTCCTCTATTACATAAAAGCTAAAATACTTGCTAGAGCAAAATAAATGCAATAGTCTAAAAAATAATTGCTAAATCTATTTTTTTATATTTGGTAGTTCCAACACAGACATGCCTGTCTGCCAACCTGCATTTAATCGCCCCATTACCACTAACAGTTGCAGATAAACCTCTCTTGGTCTAATTTGGGCATCGTGGAGGGGTGAGGGGGCAGAGGAGACCCACACAGGCGAAGGTTACAAGTACACCAAAGGATATCCACCAGCACAGAGAGGAGTCAAGCAGAGCCAGGGGAATGTTGGCCAGCAGGGCCAAGTCAGAGTCTTTTGCCTGAGAAGTAAGGACAGAGCAGGACCAGAGGATACAAGGAACAGGAGAAGATATGAGAGAAATCACAGAGAGAAGGAGAGAGAAAAAGGCAAGGAGCGAGTGAGATAGAGAACCTTTCACCAGAGTGCACAGAAGAAAATACAAAAAGATCACTGAAAGAAACAGGCAAGAATACAACTCCAGTTGTTATAATCATTGAGCTCCATTAAATAACAAACGGGTCTGATTTGTTATGAAGTTATAATAATCCTAGACAGCAGGAAGTTTAATTTGGCTACGGGTGTGATGTTGAGAAGTATATTGGAAGGATATGAACCAGATGGAGCCGGAGTCCAACACAGCCAGAGCAATGGCTGTAATGAGAGCTGGGCCATTGTCTCGACCCTTCAGTGAACGGACACCCACATCAAGAAAATACACAAATCATGATCTGGAAGTACACTGCTGCTCAGCTTGATTTCTAATTCTAAAAAAACACACATAAGATCACTCCAAACCGCAGGACTTTCCCCCCACTAAAAACAGATTAAAAATAGATTATATTTCCTATCAGGCCATCATCAATCTTTAAAAGGTTACAGTACACCATGTGACTCAAATAAGACAGCTTCTGTGTGAATGACTAGAACACATTTGATTAAGACAATTAAAACACTTCTCACCCCAGTAATCCTCAGGATACCTTCAATACTAGCGAAGGCAAAGTAGAGGACACCGAGCCCCACCACTCTGTGCATTACCGTCCCTAGTCGAGGCCTGGAAGGAAAGATGGACACAAAGAAATTTAAACTTGTTGATTGCCTGATGTTGCGATTCCTCTATCTGAAGGTTTTTCATGTTCAACAAGTAGACATGTATACGGATGAGGCGTGTTGACGTACTTTACAATGCCGTAGCCCAGGCTGACAATGATGACAAGCAATCGAGCTATGGTTCTCTTGAGGGCAGAGACCAACTCAGCAAAGATCAACAAGCCTGGAGCTAAAGTCAACAGAAACAGGAGGAGGAAAAATTTAAAACACAAACATCCTACAATCTCACGTGAGGTGCACAAAAAACATTTTGCGATGCTGAGGGATAACGGGTGGGAGTAGACGCTCACAGGCAGAGCCAACAGCATTGGTGTTTTCATATTCTGCGCAGAAGACAGCTTTCTCCACCATGCCCAGGAAGATGACCCCTGCTATCCAGAACTGGATCCTCAGCAGATCCTTCCAGTAGCAGGCCGCCCAGACAAACCACAGCAGGGCATACAGGATGTACACTATGCACATCACCATGTAGAACTAGACACAGAAAATACGGGATTCTAGTGTGTAAACACATCACACACACACCAAACACATCTATTCAGCACAACAGAATGCAGTGGATAAAACATGAATGCATCTACTTACAATCATGAGAGGCCATTCTGTGACAGAAATGAAGCCATGGGTGCCTTTCATTATGACATTAACTGGAAAAACAAAATCAGAGATTAGCCGAATATCAAGTACAACAAAATGCAACACTGCAATGCAAGAAATAATGCAAGAAATAAAGATTGAATAAGTCCATCTATGCTAGTTGTAACTGATAAGGAGGTGAAAGGAGTTCTTCTTACCTGTTAAGTTCCAGCTGCCCTCTTGTTTATTTGACAGGATCTTGACAACTAGCAAGTAAGGCCCGTCCTTCCACGTGGTGGCTATGATGTCATCGCTGGGCATCGAACTACTGTTCTTCACGGTACTGCTGCCACTGTCATACTCCTCGGTAATCCATCTGGCATAACCGTCATCCTGGAGGATTACAAAAAGATGAGTGCTTTTCTAAACTCACATCTTACCTAATGCCGCTAACAGACTATCCGACTTTTAAAGACCTAGCAGATTCTGAAAACTGAAAACGTTTAACGCTACACAACACACTCGATTTCCAGTCTCTGTGACGTTGAGGGGCATGCACACATCGTCTGTGATGGGGTTCACAGACAGAGCCCACAACACTGAAATCGTTTGCATTATGACAATATAACACCAAACGTTGACAGAAAGCAACTTGCTCAGTTTGTGTTCTTTTTTTCACCTCAAGCTCAGATCTCCAGTCTGTCAGAGATTTGTGTTGTTGTTCATCTCACACTTCAGGAGTTCAGATTTGTCTAGATTCAAGTCTAGGAAATCAAGCGAGTTGGAAATTTTCTTGGCAGCACCAACTGTACTGTAACTTGATTGTAGAGCAAAAGACTCAGTCCTTAACACCTTAACCCCCTATGCTACATATGCCGACTGTCAAGAGTCCCTCATATTTTCTGAGTCAGTAAAGGCTCATCCCAATCTTGAAATCCAGTGGGGATGGCAAATTCAGGCCTAGAAATAAATGAAAGCTAAAAATCGTGTTTTGAGAACGTGTCATTACTGATACCGAGCTGCAACTATCTTTAAAAGTAAGCATAATGCACGTGTTTGTCCGGGGCCTTGAAGTACGACTATCTGTTGCAGCATGGGCACATATAAAACTATACATCACTGGTTAATGTGTTGCTTCAGAAGATGAACCCTATTTCTGCAAGAGGGTTAAAGATGTCCAATACTGCCTTTCAAATGATCAAAATCAAAAGCCATTTATGTTTTCTTACAGGCAGCGCGCCCTCGACACGTGGAGCAACTGGCCGTGGATCTGCCTTGGCTTTCTGAAACACAGACAGTTGTCAAATGCAAACAGGTTTAAAATGCCATGACGCTGAGCAGGAGCGTATGTTAAAGAGAGTAACGTAACAAAATAAACTCTTACGCTGAGCATGGCAAAGGAGCGCAGTCCACTGCTACAAGTTACAGGCTTGTGCTTGTGTTCGATGTACTCTCCTTGTCCGAGAGGGTTGGGATCCAGGCTCTCCCCACGACTCAAAGGCGTTCTCTCATACATTTCCTAAGTATAATTAAAACCACGATTTAGACCATCTCTCCACATGCTCACAAGATAAACAAGGTTTATAAAAGAACCAAGTCTGGAAGGACAGACCATATGATTACTAGTATGACGTAAATGTGTGCTGCTGTACTTACATCAATATTATTGAATTCGTTGTGACAGGGGTAGTATTTTAAATACCACTGAATAGTAAAAGTCACCTCTTCATGACAGCCAAAAGACACGACTGAAAGATGAAGACAAAAACAACAATCAAGATGGGCAACAAAATGGGCTATTTGTGATGGCCTAAGCTTGGATCTCAATTCAAACCGATCCACACACTGTTGAGTTTTCCACGTCCTACCTTTCAATTTAATGTCGGTGTCTTTATACATGGATTTCCTTAAAATCAATGGTCTTGAGGTCTGTGGAAGAGTAAAAACAAACCTTATACCCAAGCAGCTCACCTTACATTGCAACAGGATATGGAGAAGGGAAAATTACAATGGGAAACTGGAACTTTTGAATCCTTAAATTATTGATTAAGGCTACCTAGCTCCTTGAACCAAATCCAGCATTGTGTCTAATATCATAAATTGTCAATTTGTACTTCCTATTAATTGACTGTAGGCCAACTTTCTGGTTAAGCTTGTTAACTAAGTAAAGTAGGTTATCCATCTAGTGTTGATGTGTTGACAACCCCACCATGTCTGAGCTGAGGTTGGTGACACGTAACCTGACCAAGAGAAGATTAAGTAGACCTGAATATATTAATCTTTAAAAAGTATAGGGAGTCTTCGATGTGGAAAGCTATCTTAAGGTTATTAGAGATGTCTCTCGGTAGCTAGATAGCTAATGTTACGTGCTGGTTAACTTTACCTAGTTAGCTAATTGCTAACCTTAGCTTGCTGTTTAGCCAGAGGAAGGCTTAGCCAACAACATATTCTGCTCTGTCGTTAGGCACGCCGTTAGTTTGGCTTAACAGTGTCTCTTACAGATAGTTGGCCCAGTCAAGAGTGGTTTTACAATTGTTGTCAGATAAGTTTAACATTACATGGCCGCTAATAGCTGATAGCGAGCTAGCATAACTTAGGTTAGCTAGCTAACCCGATCTAGCTGTGGGTCACGTTAACGTTATTTCCACCAAGTTACTCACATTGACAACTGTAATCCTCCACTGCCCCGTCTCTGGTGCTGCTGTAACCACATCCGTGCTACTTAGTAAAACTGCTGACAGGATTTGAATGACCCATGGGTAGAAAACTAGTCTAGCCGGACACTTCCACGTCCCCATCCTGACAGGAGCAGCCATGTTTACGGCTTCCCCGCAGCCTGGAGGCGCAGTGAAGGCAACACACCTGTAAAGGAAAAATGTCGCCCTGCAAGACGTGCCTGATCCTCCACCCTGTTTACCCGGTTTTCATTGCCCTGCCTCCGTAAACTTTTGTTCAGTGACCTCAATGGAAATTGGTTTCTCGTTTGCAGAAAGTAGTGTGGGGGTGTTATGCCGAGTTCTGCATGCACGTCCCGGAACATTGGTTTAACTACAAGCCAGCGGTCACTGGACGCTATAATGTTTTGTGAAGAGAATTCATATTTTTATACTAGTACTAACCTTCACTGTTATTCATCATCATAGCCAATATGAATCAAAAACTAATAAAATCGAGATATACACACACTAATGGTGGTACCATCTGATGTAGGAATCACAGCCAATCTAAAAAAAAAAAAATCCAAATAAAACCCGTTTTATGTCCTCATGCAGGTCTTCATAATTCCA
>CABFOP010084970.1:0-15262 GCA_900683385.1 Anoplogaster cornuta | reverse complement strand
AAAACCCCCGTCACGCTAGAGGGGGGAGAAAGAAAAGTCTTGAGGTGTGAGTTCTCTGTTTGTGGTGGGGGGGGGGGGGGCTTCTCACCACTTGACAAAGTTGTTAACATCATCTTAGACAATTTTAAGCAAATGATTCTAAATAAAAATTTGAACAAAAGGCACAATAAAAAGACTATGAATAAAAATAAAGTACAGACGTTCAGGCTTATTAGAGTGAGAAACCTGGAGCAGGGCATGTTGGATTAGATGGGACTGTGGGGAAGCGTTGACTGGTCAAGACAGATTTTAAGGTCAAGAAGTCATGGAGGGTAAAAAGTCATTAATCATCATTCTTGTCTTCCTTCTCCTCCTCCTCCTCCTCCTCCTCCACCGCTGTTGCCTCTATTCCTTCATCCTCATCCAGTATTCCATCCTCACCAATCTCATCCACTACATATCCCTCTTCATCTCCAATCTCAAATCCTTCCTCCTCCTCCTCCTCCCCCCCATGCTCCTCCTCCTCATGATCCTCTTCCTTCTGTCCACCCTGCTCCTCTTCCTCCTGTCCGCCCTTCTCCTCCTCCTTCTGTGCCCCCTGCTCCTCCTTCTGTGCCACCTGCTCCTGTCCACCCTGCTTCTCCTCTCCCACCATTCCTTGCTCCTCCTCCATCTTTTCCTCCTCTGTCCCTTCACCCTCAACTGCCTCTTTCCCTGTCACTCCCTCAGGCGCTGGCTCATCCTTGGTAGGCTCCGCCTCTGTTGGGTTGTCATTGGTTAACTCCATCTCCGACACATCCATCACCATGGAGTCCTCAGGATCCTGGTCGTCTTGGCTACCAGTGAAGGGGTTCTCGCCCTACCAAGGGAAGAGAAGGAGAGATGAGATATTGTCCATGTTCAAAATGTAGAAAGGTGTCACAGTCTAACATAACAAAAAAACATCACCCATATAAATCAAAATTGTTTACAAATATCAGTTTTATATAACATTTAATCAGAATTATGGACCAGAAATATTACACACATCACATCAAACTAAATTGTGAAAGGTGTCCTAAGGTGCAACTTATGCGTTTACTGCCTTTGTTTCAGTTTTGTATGTCGTTTCAGTTTAGAATTGAAACCATCACTACTGCAGGACCTCTGATTTTGAATAGCCAAGAAATTAATTTTCATGCAAAAATGACCACCGTTCATTTGCACCTAGATGGCTCAAATAAACAAGCAATGCAAACATTACATTTTAAGTGAATTTCTGAGACAAAAATGGACATTGAACATGAACATTGCTTGTTGCAATGCATAGACTTTGCAATCTGTGCAGCACAAGACATAGAGATAGGCGCACTCCAATGTGTGTACCTTCAGGTAGCTCTCCAGCTTCTTGCCAATGAGTTTGTGGTTAAGGATGCTACGAGCGACTGACAGACTGGCCCTCTTGGACTGCTCCATCATACCCTTGGATCACACAAAAGATAGACCAGAATCATACACAGGGCACAAGATCCTTACAAGAACATTGTTTTACACCATCCAGCATTGGCAAGACACTTGACATGTTCACTCGTCCTCCACATGTATAACTCCACAACCCAGATGAGATTCAGAGCCTTTGACACATTATCAACTGAGTGACTGAAATTCTCTACTCTAGTGTGATGGTTGATTGCTCGTACCTTGCGGTTGTAGTTGTGGTCAGGGGATTTAATGTGTTTCTGAATCAGGTGGTGTTGCATGGGAATGAAGAGGTCACATGCTGCACAGTGGGCCGCCTCCACTTTCCTCATGAAGTTTTCCATACCCAGGTCTACATGAGTGGGAGAAATTAAAAACATTTCCAAGTAAATATTTGCATTGCCAATCACTTGTCCTTACAGACACACAGACACACAGACACGCACACACACAGAGAGAGAGAGAACTGCAGCGTTTACCCCTGGTGAGGTCCTGTTCCCTGTACACCTGGCAGATGGCAGCATTGTGGTTTTCCAGCTGAGTAATCCTCTGCTCCACCTTCTTACACTTGTTGAGCATGTACTCCTAGAACACACAACCACAGTCTTCAAATGGGTGTTTCCGTTTAATAGTTTATGCCTCGAGTAAAACTATGAATGTGCATAATTGTCTGTGTCAGTGTGTCTGTGTGTACGCGTCCCAGTGTATGTGCATTTGTCAAGTCTCACCTGTAGGAAGTCTGTGGTGGGCTTGGACAGCTGGCCGGCCAGGAACTTGAAGTGGTCCTTGTGGAAGCGACTCTCCAGGTGAGTGTCCATGTCTTCCTTGTAGAACGCACGGAACTTACACACAGAACACGCAAACATCACCCTGCAAAGTAAGAACACCGGCCAATCACATTTCAGAACCATAGTCTCATAGCCAATGAGGTGAAAGGTGAGTGAAAACCAGGTTTGGTGAGAAATAATTCAAGTACTCCACAACTAGCATCATTCATGAATTTATCAACCAACTGACAGGGGAGTAGACATAATGGTGGACTGAGACCTGATTTCTACAGAAAGAGGAAACAGGAAAATGAGAGAAATGAAGACAGGTAATGTAGTAGGTAGTCCTGACCCCTGTAGTAGGTAGTCCTGACCCCTGGGTCTCTAGTTTTGTGCCCTGACCTTTCCACGAAGCCTCTCCTCTTCCTCAGCTTGGGTTGTTTCTCTTGGCCCTGGGCTGGGCTCTGTTTGCCCTGTGGCTTCTTCTTCCCCTGCGAGTTTTCCTCCTGTACGGGTGCAGCTGAGAAGGAAAAGTGGCACAGAAGAAGGTATGCCAAGTTGTGTTTGAAAGAATGATCGCATAAGGAGGGTAGTTGATATAGATAGCAAGAGCAAAGCACAAGACAGGGAAATTATTAGAATGAGGAGCAACAGCAGGTGAGCTTACCTTTCTCCCCATCTGCTGCAGGTTTTGTCTCCTGTGGGAAAGAGAAAGTCTTTTTAATCTTTCTAATTGTCAACTATTCAACTATTGTCTGATTCTCTGCCAACTAAATATAGTCTTGTATTAAAAGAAATCTGAACCACTAGTTAATGCCAATATTGAGGGTCACACAAACTTGATCTACTCACAGTAGCTGCAGTCTTTGGTTCATTGTCGTCACCATTTTTCTCTACTGGCTCTATGGAAACAGAGAAGGTCAACGTCAACTATTACCCAGGTAGGAAACAAGATGGATAGAGAAATGTTGTGTGTAGTGCAGTTCATCTCCAGTGTGTCACAGATTTAGTCTCTCAGTGAGTACCTTCGGTAGCGTCTGTCCCTGTATTCTCCGTCTTGTTCATCTTGGACTCTGGTTCGTCTCCTGCAGTCAGTGTCTGCTTCCTCTTCTTCTGACCATCACGCTGTGGCTTCGCCTGCTACGGGGCAATACAACCAAATCATGCTCACACAAAAACATATGGACAGAATCACACAGATAATACACCAAATACAATTGCTCATCTTACAGGCATGAATGAAGCCAAGTTCTGGACTAAACTCTTGTCAGTGCCAATTTGGCACACTTTAAATATCAGTCTTCCTTCTATGTGCAATCCCTTATCACTAGCATTATCCTTACCCAGGACTGGGGCAAAAGAAAACAAAAATCCAAATAAAATCCAAAAAGTGAAATCGTAAAAGACATCTCCAGATGTGAACTGGACAAAGGCTGGGGTGGTCACTTTGGTCATTGTGGGAAAAGGGCAGTTTAGCTACATGAGGCATTTCTGACCACACTGAACAAGGGCTGGGCATAGACGGGAGTGATGCGTCAAATTAGGATTATATGCTGAATGGCTTTAGATGGGACATAGCGATACTAACATGTAAGGTTAGCTTGCCAGTTGGTTGAAGGTACAAAACAAGAGGTAATTGAAATGCCTTTACTTGTACCCAGTGCTGGGGGAGCAGTCTGATCTGGCTGGAGGTACTTACTCTGTTGAGGGGTCTCTTGCGGCCTCGCTGGCGGCCGGCCCGTGGGCCCCCTCCAAAATGCCTCCCAGGGAAGTCGTGCGGCCCTTGGGTGGAACCCTGATGGAAACCCCCACTCTCGGGGTACATGCGGTTGGACAGGAGGGATGGGAGCTTGCCCCTACCACCTCCTGGAGAGTGGCCACGGTGGGAGTGGCCGCCACCACTACCACTTCCCCGCCCGCCTCCTCCTAATGGAGTGGGGTCAGACCTGCGGCTTCCAAACCCTCCTCCAGGTCCTCGACCGCCAGCACTTCCACCCCTTCTGGGGGAACGTCGGCCTGCTCCGGCCCATCCTCCACCTCCTGAACTTCCTCCCTGGCCACTGGTGAAGGACTCCCTCATATTCTGTCGCATCTTAGCGACTCCGTAGGACGAGGAGGGGCTGTCGAAGCCTCCTCCTCCCCCTAGCCCAACTCCCCCTCCGAAGCCTGAGCCTCCGCGATGACCCAACAGCATGTTGTCCCCCCGGCCATCGCCATAACCATAGCTACTGCTGCCGCCAGATCTGTAGAGATCTCGGGAAGAGGTGAGAGAGGAAGGGCGCGAGTCGAATGACTCGTACTGGTCAAACCTGTGGGAGGGAGAGGGGTGATAGAGAAGAGCAGAGTGAGGGAGGGAGGCAGTCAGGTTTGGATTTCTCCACCTGCTCTTCCTTCTCCCCCACATGGTCTCGCTTTCTCTCTCCCTTTCTTTATTGGTCACTCCCAACTTTATACATGATGAACCATGTAGGTTAGATCATAAACCAACAATCCAAAACAAGTTGACAGTCTGGATGTGGTCATTCCTGGCATAATGTTTTTCTCTTAACATTAAGTTTACAAAAACTCCATCCAACCACATCTCTCTGGTGGAGGTATGGGTGAATAGTGCCCATCAGGTTAAGGGAAATGCAATTTCTTTTACTCTCCTTCCTTACTAAGAGAGGTTGTCAAACCTTGGCAGGAAGAGACAGAGGGGGAAATGGGGAGAGCAGAGAAACAGACAAGAGCATTGTCCATTAGAACCACTGATGCCCAAAGACTGATGCAAGAACTTAAATATCTTGGGAAGTGATTGGATCATTCATCAATACTCAAGAGAGGGATGCTTTAAATTGAGCTTCTTTTCAGGTGTAAGAGAGTGATTTCTTCTAGCTCCAGCAGGTGGCCCTCAATCAATTCAGCTTGACATAGTAATGCCATGCCAACACCTGTAAACTCATCTCTTATGTGTAACCTAAAGTCAGGATATAGGGTTAGGTCACGTGGAGGATGAGAAAAACACAAAGTGTATACAAAAAAATACAAAAGGCAACACAAAGGCAATGTTGAAAGACAGCTAGATAAACAGTGATTGGCTTGGGGGGGGGGGATTGTAATCTCTTAGAGGCCAAGAGAGGCTGGCCTTCATTTCTACCTCCCAACAAGGGGCCCTGCATTATCTCATGATGTCTGAGGCTTAGAGAGCAATACCACTAAATATTTGAAAAATCAATAGGTATTTCTAGGGACTAGTCCAATCAAATTAGTAACATTTTCCAGAGCCAGACACTAGGGAACTAACCACGCATCCACACTGCAAGCAACACAATCAACAAGTCAATGGAAGTCCATTCATAGAGCTGAGCGATCAGGGAAACTCGGCCGATGTGTGGATGGTCAACAAACGTGTTGGTCAAGTCAATGGTACATTAGAAGTAATTGAGATTTTTTTTCCTGTTCATTTTGCAATTAGCGCTTTCCTGTATCAAAACATATTCATGAATTGACGGCTCAAAAATGTGTAAATACACAATTCCACTACAAAGATGCAATCAGAGCCTCTCGCACAGTCCACAATTGGTCAGAATAGAGCGACCCATCAATCAAGTTACTCGCAGTGTGTACGCCCTGACAGACTTAAACTGGTGAAGCCGCCAAACCTCTACCTAGAGACCAAGCATAGGCTATGATTAATCCTTGGCTTGTACTCTATTTGCAACCCAGCCAGTTGTGGACAACTTACCTGAACTGAAAGTCCATTTTTCAGCCTATTCAACCTATTCACACTTTTAACTGCTCAACAATTGAGGAAAGTGTCGGAAGACATTGCATTCTCATACCAAAAAAGCAAATTAAAGTTGTGATATATCACCTCTTCAGCAGCCTTGACACGTTGGCGCCAGATACAAGCGAATGGGAGACACAATGCATAAAAGCTGCTGTGTAACACATCAAATTTGTTTTGATTTCCAGTCAGGACAAAGATCGGGAAAGAAAATTCAATGTTCAAAAATCTGTGATATTATTACTTGGAATATGCATGCTGTATATAATGGGGTTTTGATGCAAAATACGAGAAAACAAAAATTTAGGTGTATGAGATTGAAGATTAGCTAACAAAGTATGTCATTTTTCATTGTATGGTGATTTATAGATTTAGATTATATTGGGCATTTAAAATGAGCACATCCAAATGTTCCAAGGTAAATGAGAACCGTTTTTCATCTTTAGCAACACCTAAAAAAAAAACAGCCTCTGGTGAACCCATATCCTTACCCAAACAAAAGCAGAAAACAAGGAGCTGGAACATGTGTATGTGAACATGCAGAACCGAATGACAGTAGTGATAGAGAAGGTACAGGGGACCACACATGGAAGTAAGGAAGCAAGAGGTAAAAGGCAGTCATTTCCACTTTAAACAGCATGGTCACTTGGCCATACTGTGTGCATGAGTAGAAGGCTACTGGATTAAAATAATATTCTGGTTATTTTCCACTCAAGCATTACTTTCCCCATTGTGCCAACTAATGCTGGGCAATATATAGATATTATATCGATATCGTGATATGAGACTAGATATAGTCTTAGATTTTGGATATCGTAATATGGCATAAGTGTTGTCTTGTCCTGGTTTTAAAGGCTGCATTACAGTAAAGTGATGTAATTTCCTGAACGTACGAGACTGTTCTATTATTTGCATTTACCCACTTAGTCATTATATCCACATTACTGATTATTATTCATCAAAAATCTCATTGTGTAAAATTTTTGTGAAAGCACCAATAGTCATCCCTACAGTATTGTTGCAATATCGATAGAGGTATTTGGAAAAAAATATTGAATATTGTTATATTTGATTTTGTCCATATCGCCAAGCCCTAGTTGCAGGGACTACTAGAATCATCATACTGGTGTGATTGTATGCATCACACCAAAGGTTAAATCGAGCATTTATGAAGTGCTTTAGAGATTTCAATATTGATATATATCGTCAATAGTGATAAATATAAATTAAATATTGTGATATTATTTATAGGCCATATCGCCCCGCCCTAGTGCCAACCGATTCAAACCAAAATCTCATCTATTTTGCCATTATAGAGGGATCTCTCAAGGCTGATTCATTGCCTAGACATGGTGGTTTCAAGTACAATCCATTGAGACAACCACAACAGCCAAAACGTATCTTAAAAAAGCAGCCAAAACATCTCCTTTACAACACAACATCTGTGTATGTAATTTCAAATTTCTACATGACACGAGACCCAAGTATCTTATGCTAATATTCTCCATTTATATAGCTCTACTTTACACAAGAGAACCACAATAGAAGTCTTCTATTCTTGAGCAGTAGGGAAGTGAGTGCAGACCGGTGGGGTTGAAGCACTGAAGGTCTGCCATCTATTGGCTAAAGTGTGTTACTGTTACTGCAACTACTATTTCCAGGAAGTCTAAATCCCACAAGGAAAAAACACCTTTCTGTCTACATCTACAGTCAATAACACTCCCCTACAGTGGGTATGGCATGCAGTTATATGGCACAATGACCATATAAATCAGTCAAATCTGCTTTTCTTTTTCCTGTTGCAACCAGGTCCAGCCGCTCCATGCACGTGATGTTTCCAGACGCCCCATGAGCCGCCAATTTTACTAGCATGGTGGTGCAATGAAAGTGGACTCCCTGGTCTTCAAACATTATATAATTGAAACTAATGGTTAGTCACTTAGTCAACTAAATTTCTGTCTACTGTGCAAACAGAGCCATAGGTTGGAGCCCAAGTTTATTCTATTAATGTTAGTGAATATGAAATTTCCCCCTGGGGATCAATAAAGTATCTGTCTATCTGAATAGGCAGGCTTCAGGCTTGTGCATATCCAAATTGCACCAACTACATTACATAATTTTCCACATAGTTTACTTTGGGAACTGTTGAATGACAAAGATACACATCTACACATCTGAAATAAATGAAAAATGCCGAGACCTGCTCAAAACAAAAAGAAAAAACAGAAAAACAGGCAAATTCTCAACTTAGAAATCTGTACTAGCAGACTAAAAGGCAAACAGTAGAATGCTACACATACAGTTCCATGCTCCCTAAGCAAGACAACCAACAGAAATACCAGGTTTGAACCAATGGCCAAGCCAACATCAACAAGATGAGAACTGTATGAGAAAGGGATGTCTTAAGATAATCTCTAAATATCGATTTTCTTGGTTTTGCATTATAATAAATATAATATTTTTTGGTTTTGGACTACTTTGTCAGACAAACCAAGACATATGAAGTGGTCACCTCGGGCTCTAGGATATTGTGATGGGCATTTTTCAGTGTTTTCTAATGTTTTAATGACCAAACGATTAATCGATAATTGGCAGATTAATCGGCAACAAAAATAATCGTTAGTTGCAGACCTATTATCAATACTCTACTCCACTGATGTAATGGAGTGCAACTGTAAGGAAGGTAGTTGGTACATTTGTGATTTTAGATTATTTTGTTAGGTAAGTGCTGTACACTGGGCAATAACGAAAATGCCTGTGAAGTTATGTGTGAATTAAAATTAATTACACAGTTAATTAACCAATAGCAGTACATTTCGTCCAAGAGCTTATCGATTTCAGTCCTGACCAATCAGGAACCAGTACCCAATAGGCATCATACTAGATACTGAAAGGTAATTGGAGGCCAGTGTGACCAGCTACCTCATTGCTTTTAGGGGTTAAGTCACTCCATAGTTGCGAACTGGACAATATTTTTGTTAAAATCGACCAGCATAATTGCAAATGGGAAAGTAAGGCCCAAATCGAAAATAACCCAAATAATCATTTGAAAGTTGGAGTAATGTATTTCTAATATGCTGATAAATTATCTGTGTGTGTGCATTACCTGTCACTGCGACTCCCCTTCATGCCCCCCTCCAGCTGGGTGAGCATGTCCAGGCGCTGGTTGATCTTGGCAATGACTGCATCTGCATTGGTGCCTGTGGAGGACAGCAGGGAGCCCCCCGAGAGACCTCTCTTCATCTGGCCACCACTTCCATAGCCACCGAGGCCCGACATGGAGTCCTTATATCCACCACCATACAGGTCAAAGCTGCCAGAACCTAGTTGGGCGATTGGTGAAAAGACGTTAATATCAATTACCCATTCACAACTCGCATTCTTCCTCTGTCCTTATGCCATCATATTGTGCAGAAGCGTAGCGACTTTTTCCCCTCACCTCTGTTCCCCGACCCTCCGCCTCCCCAACTGGAGTATCCTACAAGGAGAAAACATTAGTGTGAGCTGACTGGAAAGCAGCTAACGTTAACGTTACCTTTAGCAAAGACAAGGCATTTTTGCAAGCTACCTGACTTAGCGAAATTAAAACATAAACCAGAACGCAATAGTGTTAAGACTGAGGTGGGGTTTTTTTTTTTACCAGTCCTTCGATGGAATGGCGGCCATTTTATTAGCTTTAAGAGACAATTTCGTGCCACACTGACTCCATTTTAACGAGATTAACGTTAGCTAGCTAACTTCGATATACTAGCTAACGCTAACCATGTATGTTAGCGTGCTAACTCAGAAACGACTCGACGGTTAACTGGCTAGCTACCTATGCGCTGTTACGTTACCTGACTGCCGTTAGCAATCTTAAACGTTACGTTACGTCTGTACAGTGCAATGTCAGCTCGCTGAACATTAGCGTGATGGATAAAAATGTTTAAACTGTACTTAATTTCCCGCCTATCGGTTACAACTGAATACCGGCTGGCTAAAACACGTTATTGTGGGTCTAGGCAAAGCTAAACACGTTACTGACGTTACACTATAACAAAGCATTTGCTAACGGGCTAAATTTAGCTAACGGACTGACGTTGTAATAAATGTAACTGTTAGTTCGAGTTAGAAAAAATCTGCACCTCCGCGTGGGGGTAATTTAACATCGACGAACTGTTAAAATTGAATTTACCAGAGCCGTAGCTTCGGCCGTCCATGGTTTCGTGGTACACTGTTGCGATGGTCAGAAATACCTTGCGGTAGCACGACTACTCAAGGCTTATCTGATCTCGTTTCCCCTTCCCCTTCTTCTTCTTCGTCTTCTTCTTCTTCTTCTTCTTCTTCGTCGTCGTCGTCGTTGTTCGTTGTCGTCTCCGTTGTCGTTTTCTTCTGCGTCTTCGTCTTCTGTTGCTGCCTGTCTTCTGCTGCTGCGTCGTCTCTGCTGCTGCGTCGTCTTCGTCTTCTACTATCGCTTCTTCGTCTTCTGCTGCTGCTTCTTCTTCTTCTTCATCAGCAGTAGTTATACGCATTTAAGGCGCATTGCTGCCCTCTACAGCTACTGAATAGGAATGCCTGTTTCTAATCGTAAATATTTTAACATACACTACACAACCTTCCCACATCCCTTCAAATAAATCTATATTAGCATACTCTCATTACAATAACACTAATGTTGTCAGACAACATCATACATGTAATGTATAGCACAACATACACACACAATTGTTTGGAGAGTTTTTCTCCTTTCTGTTTCCCTTTTCAGTGTAATGATAAGACTACTTTTCATGTTCTTTGTGAATATATCAGTGCTCTCATTTCTCTCTATCTAATTTCAAACCCAACACTTAGAAACTTGTGTAACTGTGAAGCAAGGCATTTAAAAAAAATATCATACATGCTCAGTCAAATTTCCATGGATAAATAAAGGTAAAAAAACCCAAACATGTGCATTTTCCCAATGTAAGCAATGCTAGAAACCTGACTTGTCGATATCTTCCCTTCCACTAATATCGCTGTTGTGTTCTAGTCTCTACCTGAAGTCCATCCCTCTTTGAGGACTTTTCAGGCATGGATCACTGCACTTGTTAGATCAACCCCTCAAGGAAGGTATAGATTTTTTTTATATATATTTAGCTGGCTGACATTAGCATGAATTAATAGTCTTGTTTCACACTGAATATCCTACCTGATTTTCCTCACATCCATGACTTCATTTCTCAAATATGCCCAAATGCAGGATAGTTATAGGTCTATGTAGTGTCTGAAACCAATACATTTAGGGTAATCTAATCTCATGATAAAAGACAACATTAAGTCTTTATTTTTTATTTGACCATAAAAAGAATACACAACCTGCAGTGTACATTGACACAGATAAATAATTAGTCCCCACTCTGTCCCAGAGATTAAAAAATTCCATATATCCTGTGTAAATATGACACACAAATACACAAAAGTATACAAACCCCATGGTCTTTTGCACATTTTGTTGTGCTATAGTTATTTCAAAACATTTGGGATTTGTCGCGCACTCTCTATCCAATCAAATTTGTATTAAAAAGTATTAACGCCTTTGCTTCATCTAAATTGCCACACTGTATTCACACTTATAAATTCTTATAATCCTATAATCCAAAATCCTTATAAATTTCAACAATTTTGTTTTCACTTTGATAAAATAGTGCTTTCATAGAACTCAGACAAAAAAATCCCCAATAAATGTGCTTTGAAATAACTTAATAGCACAGAAAAATGTGCAAAGTCAAGTTTGAACACTTTTTCAAGGCACTGTATACACAACTCTACTCCATTCACGTGAACAAAAAGATTTAGTAGTGTTTTAGAATTATTCATTTCTGATAGTACTCTTTAATACAAGAAATGCACTATATTCTACCTTTTATTTAGATACTGAACTGTCTCTGATGTGTATCATCTGCAGCATAAGCTCATATGCCAATATACCACTGACTCAATATTACAGCACTATTTAAGAAATTATCAATTATTACTTACTGTAATATAGATGCATTCTGAACACTCAGATGCATTTTTACACTCTATCTTTTTATTCAGAGTGAAAATGTGCAATATCTTAATGCGGCAGCAGAGAGTCCCAAACAGCAGATACTCAAGTTTTATCTTCAACCCTGTAATGCCTTGAAAGGCAACACATGTCTTCACCGAGGCATACAACACAAGGACATGTTAAAACAATACTATTACATACATGGTCCCATTCAAACAGATCTACCTTTTGGCAAACGAAAACACGGAATGCTTGAAGGTGGGAATTTTAAGTATAATATAAAAAAAATAAAAAGGAATGCAGAATGGCATCCAAAACAGCCAAACCACCTAAAAAGCTTTGATATATGATTGTCATCTCAAGGAAAAGGTTAGTGCCCAAGGATGATCTTTTAAAAAACCCTAATATGATAAATCCTCTTGGTATCCAAACCCTACTGACTTATAATAATATATCTACATGTAACATTACCATCCTTCATCTCTGTTATGACTTGAGGTATCATCCCCTTCGACAGAACCGCAGCAGAAGTCTATTGCTGCGGCAAAGTGCAAAGGTCACTGAGCCTATGAGGCATCTCCTGTTGGGACTGATGGTCTGGTTCTCTTTACAGCAAATTCCTCCACAGCAAAAGTGTAGCTATACTGAAAAAGCAAAATCAACATAAAGTTGGTGCAAAGAGCAGAACACAACACAATGCACAGTGTTGCTGATGGATGTCAGAATAAGAGAATACAAATACAAAAGTCATATGGGGACATAATTCAAATAAACTTTTTCTTTCCTTCAAGAATGTAGAACTTGTCACAGAATAGTTACTGTGTAATAAAAATGTGTGCTAAGTGCTTAATTAGCAAGCTGCACTGAGAGCCACATGTGACCATACCTCATTTTCAATGTCCTGGAGAGACTTTATACGAATGTTGTTCAGTTGAGTGTTCAGATGAGGAGTCTAGGAAACAGATAAGCAAAGAGAGATATTTACAGAATGTTAATGGAACATTTTATATTTATATTTTGGGGTAAAAGGAGAGAATAAGAGACAACATGAGGTTAGGAGAGGAGAGCACCACTGATAATGCTAAAAACAGTAAACGCACCATGGCATTCGTCTGGACCTCAAACTTCGGGTGAAGGGTGAAGGGAACTCCATCTATGGCTGCGGAGAGTGAAGGTAGGGAATAGGCGAGTGGATCAGCAACAGCACGAGACAATCAATCAGTGATCAATGATCAACCAGTAATAATGATCCTGCTTATAAAGGGAGACCTGTGATTCCATAGATGTTACTGTTATCAGCAGCTTTGTCCATGGTGTCCTTGTTTTGGAGGGTGCAACGCCTCTGACTTATCCTCCCATGGGGCACCGGCGGAGGGTTGCTGCAGAGACAAACAGAGGTACATGTGAAGGCAAACTATTAGAAACTTACTACACTGCATGTTTCCTCGTTTTGAGCTTCAATTTTTCATCCCTCAGCTATTTGTGCAGTCACCAACTACACCAACTACAGAGGTGATCTGCAAATCTAAGCAATAAACTACAGGCATGACTGACCCATGACCCCTGTCTGTATGTATCTATATATTTAACACGTTTAATATATGAGGTGTGTCTACACAGCATGGATTCACAACATACCAATAGTAAACACAATTGTCACTGAAGCCAAGTTTTCCCAGAGCCAAGACGTATTATTTCCAGCACAACTGGCCTAGTCAAGTCAAAGTGTTTATCATGTGCACAGTATAACACAAGGTCATTCTGAACACTGAAATTCTTGTGTCATGGCTAGCAACAGCTGTGTAGCAGGCATAGACAAAATATACATTAAATATAAGATTGTTAAAAAAGAGTTGCCAACAGGGCAATAACAGCAGTGGCATCTGCATCAATGTTTTTCCTCCATAATTCACTGAAATACTTAAACTCAAAGATAACCTTAATAAATAGTCATTTCTGGACTAATTTTCCTCTAAAAATCCACATGACATGCAGATAAGAAAACACCTTATTCCAATTTACTGTACAGACTGAAATTTTAATAGTCTGCAACTATTATCCACCTTCATTTTAAGATGTGTTGCATTAGTGCCTATAATCACAATCTCAATGTCTTTTTCACTTTAGATTTGTGTCTGAATAATCCAACAAGTAAGTCAAATTTTTTCCACAAGTGCTTATAATCTGTGTGTGCTTTAACTTCATGACACTTTCACAATCTGATGACTGCAATCCTCCTACATGTGATCCCGTATTCCTCAACCCTGCGAATGTTAGTGATGTTCTGCTTCATTTCCTTCAGACTTGGTGGAAATGTGTTGCTGCGTTATGTGAATTGTAAGTTGTAATGTACAGTAGGTGCTTCTTCTATATTAGACGGTGTCAAGTGGGAGGAGTCAACATGAATACCTGGGTCTGAGGGGTAGAGGTCCAGGCTGCTCCAGGGAGAGCTTGCGGAGGTCCAGGCTGACACTGCGAGGCTTGGCTTGGGGCACGGGGCCAGAAAAATGGCCCTTTCTGCACCACAACACATATCCATTGATGTCTCTGCAGGAAATAGAGCATTTAATAAGAGAATAATTACTCACTTATTCCTAATTAAGTATTGAATGCATTATTGTGTTTACACAACTGTCATGGGGGTTGTCAAACGGCATTCTGGGAAGTGTAGGAAATCAAGTAGACGCGGCAGTTTGAGGTAAAGTGGGTACACCCAAAAACTAAATTCATCACAAAACACATCACAAAATAACTCCTGGAATGTCCTGAAGAATCACAGGCAGTGGTGGAAGAAGTACTCAGATCCTTTACTTAAGTAAAAGTACCAATACAGCAATGTAAAAATACTCCATTACAAGTAAAAGTCCTGCATGAAAAATCCTACTTAAGTAAAAGTACATAAGTATTATCAGGAAAATGTACTTAAAGTATGTCAGTAAAGTAGTGGTTTGGTCCCTCTGACTATTTGGTGGAGCTGTGAACAACTCAGACATCTGAAATGTGACCCCGACTACACACTGCTTTTTGGAAGACGTCAAAAGACCAAAAGGTTGGAAACCACTGGTTTCATCTTTAACAATGTGTTGGATTTTAAACGATTGGTAGATTATCCATTGGGTCAAATCTTCATCTGAAAAGTAACTAGTAACTAAAGCTGTCAGATAAATGGAGTGGAGTAGAAAGTACAATATTTCCCTCTGAAATGTAGTGGAGTGGAATTATAAAGTAGCTTAAAATGGAAATAAAGTAAATTACAAGTACCTCATAATTGGAATTCAATCC
>CABFOP010084967.1:0-13085 GCA_900683385.1 Anoplogaster cornuta | reverse complement strand
GCATAGGGTCGCTGGGGCGGAGTTTTGTGTGTGGGTGTGTGGGTGTGTGTGCGTGTGTGTGTGTGTGTGTGTGTGTGTGTGTGTGTGTGTGTGTGTGTGTGTGTGTGTGTGTGTGTGTGTGAGAGAGAGAGAGAGAGACAGAGAGAGAGAGAGAGAGAGAGAGAGAGAGAGAGAGAGACTTGGTGTAGATAATAATGTAACTCCTGTTTGTGCAATAAAGTTGGTGACCCAGATTGGTGCTTTATTTTCTTCATTTCAAAGTAAAAGAATGAGAAGTAGCCTATATAGTGCTAAGAAGAGCCACAGACATGCAAAAACTACACAAACCTCGTGATTACTGAATGTTTTACAGTGTTGGATGGTAAATAATATAATTTGAGGGGGGTTCTAGAGTTTATTGTGTTTTATTTTAGGTCAATTTTGTGCAACGGCGCATTATTGTCTCCTATAGATTTAATTAAACACGTTCCACACACTGAGGCGACACTGCCATGCATGAACACACTCGACTGGGAGTGAATACACAATTGAGAATTTACCATCAATATCCCTACAAACACAAACGCCACATATAGCCAATTGCAGCCGGAAAATAAAAGGTGCACTCGGTTATGGATAATGGACACAAGTGATTTGCTGGGGAACACAGTCCGCTGCACATGGAGTCATTGTGCAAGTCCGATCCACGTTGCAAGACTTTCCAAGAAGGAGCTCCCAGTGGGCAGCAGGGCAGCTGCCTCCGGACGGCTCTGCCCCCACCAGCATCTCTCGGAGGAGTATATGCTAAAGGGAAATAAACCGAGAAACTTCCCTGAGTCCAGTAGGTGAGTCTCGAGCTTTTCAAACTCTTCAAGAATAACTGAATCACAGATGTGTATATATTTTTGAAGACTTTTTTTTGTTGTTGCTATTTTTTTTTTTTTTTTTACCTATTATTCCCCGGATAAGACGCTCGACCTGATTAATCTGACAATTTTGTTCGACATTGTTATTTTCAATTTCGACAAATAGAAAGCGTTGAAGTGTGTTTCTCCCTAGCTGGGGTGTAGTATTGTTGTCTCCCAGGAGGCTGATTGGATGCGGTAGCCTGTGTGAGGGGTATCGGGCGCGTTCCTCCGCTGGTTGTCACCCAGCAACTGTCCCGGTGAATGGCTGAGCTGAACAAATCCTATTATTGAAAGAAATGACACCATTATTGGATCAGACGAACCCCGCGGAGAACACCATTTCCAATATACCTTTAGACAAAGTGACTCCAGACTAGTTTAACTCAATTGAGTTAAACTTAAGTTGAGTTAAAGATTGATAATTAATTATCAATCTTCAAACTGGGTTTTCCAGGATGTTTTTATAGGCGAAAATATTTGATTCACTAACGAAAAGACGCAACTATAATGAGTAAAATAGGCGACAGCAGCTCATGCTAGAAGGCAAACACCACCAACAGTGGTTTGCTGGTGGAGACAGCCCACGGTCCTTTCACTGCTTACATAGGCTATTTGTATTCCAGATATGGATTATGACACGCAAAGATCCTTTCTGCGCAAGCGCGCCAGTGGGTCTCCTCCCTCTACCTGAGAGGAGCGCACCTGGATCCAACGAGACGGAAGTTTTGCGAAGACTACAGCAACACTACAGGATTGACAGTCCCGAATGGATTTCTTTTTCCTGCCCGGAGGATCAGTGCGCTCCGGAATTTCACGAAACGATAAGAAAGTGTCTCAAGTCAAAGCAGGATGAAGTTTTTCGGACTTTACAGAAATAATTTACAGTGTGTTTCCAACCTCAATCTATAGTCTAATGACTCATATGGTACGTGATGTTTTTTTCCGAAAGTAATCTAGAGCAGAAGTTTGATGAATTTATGAGCCGATCTCAAATATGTCATTTGTAGAAAGAAGGTGAATAGACCACTGTTGTAACTCCAGTAAGGTGCTGTATAAACTCACACATCAATTAGACGGTCAGGGATAAAAAGGGTAAAAGGTTATTTTAAGTGCTTTCAGTTGCAAGATGTTAGTGTGGTGACATGGGAAGTAATGACTCGAGTCACACTGTCAAACTTTTTGTTACCTTAGATATCCCAACGCTTTCTTAAATGTATTAGTTACTTTAACAGTTTAATATTTGACATGAGTGTATTTGTACATTACAGGTGAATTCAGTCTTGAAGCAGTCTCCACTCCACTCAAGAAGAATGACCACTCTTCGCAGAGTCCTCCGAAGGCGACTGCACCCTCTTAAGCTGGTGATTGTGGCCGTCGTTTTTGTCACATTTGTGTTCTTCATACAACGGGAGGTGGGGAGCCAAAGCCCACAGGAGGAGCCGTGGTTGAAGGAGATGGCAGTCAAACGGGACGCCGTGCTGGGCATGGTCATGGGAGCTGTCAATAACTTCCGAGATGCGATGCCAAAGATGCAGATCCGAGCTCCTGTCCGGCAGCAGGATGACCCAGGGAGCGTGTCCTGCCTGCTGGGCCACTACACCGCTGCTGAGCTCAGGCCAGCCCTGGAGAGGCCACCCCAGAACCCACTCGCCCCCGGAGCTTCTGGGAAGCCCTTCCACACAGACTCCCTGAGCCCTGCTGAGCAGAAGGAGAAGGAGAGGGGGGAGGAGAAACACTGCTTCAACCTGTACGCCAGTGACCGCATCTCCCTGAGCAGAGACCTGGGCCCAGACACTAGACCACCAGAGTATGTCATCTTTTGCAAAAGCCATACAGTTTGCCTCACGTTCTAAGAAATGTGTCTGCCACATTCTTTAACCAAAATGAACACGTGACAATAAGGGTTTGTGGTGTTAGTGAATGTGGTGGGGCAAATCATGTTTAATTTCAGTTGCTCTGTGTTCCCCTTCAAAATAATCTTGATTTAGAAACGTCACTTGATTGTGAGAATTGCACCACCCAGTGGTGATAAATATAACTTCTTTGGTGCTGTTGAGCAGTGGTTCCCAACTCTGGTCCTTGGGGACCAGAGTACTGCAGTCACCTGAGACGTCAGGTGACTGCAATTAACTACCTGGTAGGATAGAAAACCAGCAGTAGTCTTCGCCCTGAGGATCGGAGTTGGGAACCACTGATGTGGAGGAATTAATTTCCCTATGTTCCCCATGGAATGTCTTATTGGCACATAGTACAACCAGAGTCACATATAGAAAACCCACAGATGCAGGGTATGATATCGTTTGTTTTTTGCAATCATGACTGCCTAATCCAAACAAATCCATAATATTTGCTTTTAGCAATTGGGGGAAAATTCACTCATAAACCACAGGGATGTCTTTTCTGACTGAAACATTGTTTCAGCATCCCTGCCCAGTTAATGTGGCCAGTTCAGGAAGAAGCTGAGTTATGTTTGGCTAATTACACTAGTCTATCCATGTCCTGACCATTTTATTCAGGCAATTCACACAGTCTCTCCCAGTCTGATATGGCTGGTATTTCAAAGGCTGCCACACATGCAGTGTCACAACTGAAATGGACACCCCACAGGGGAGAGGCGGCAGATGTAATAACCAGACTATTGTGCCACTCAGGAACTATGATGGACACTAGATCTTTTGTGTTCTCTTCTCTCGTCTTCTCTGCAGATGTATTGAACAAACCTTCAAGCGGTGCCCCCCCTTGCCGACCACCAGTGTGATAATTGTGTTTCACAACGAAGCGTGGAGCACTTTGCTAAGGACAGTGTACAGTGTCCTCCACACCTCCCCGGCCATTCTCCTCAAGGAGATCATCCTCGTGGACGACGCCAGCGTGGACGGTAAAGCTCGCCAGGGCCCACCAGGACCACCCTGCTCTCTCTATTGGATTTGATTTCAGGCAGCCTGTTGAGTGGGCAGCCGTCGGTGTGCCACAAAAAGTGCAGAGTGGAGCTCCAGCTCTGTGGCTCATGAAGAGGATTACAACAGGAAACAAGGGGCTGCTAGTGAATACTTTCCTAAGAGGAGTTAGCAGTGGTTGTGCTTAGAAATGAGTCAGAGTTAGCCCTTGTAAACAGGTCCCATGAGGGGAAACAAAATGCTGGAGGGGGAGAGGGGTTTCAGGGAATGCAATCCATCTACCACTCTAAACTCTATTGTGTGTTGGGAGCAGTCTGCCGTTAGAGCCCGATTCCTGAAGTCTGTAGCCCAAGAACCGGTCAGACAGACTTGACAGCCAGCCATGTTGAGGATGGAAGCCAGACAGTTTTCTCTGCTCTTGCTGGAGTGTTACGTTCCACTCTGAGGGCTGTGGAGAAATTCCATATCTATCACTATAGTAATCACGACTCTTTATTTGCCATATAAAAGACTATATACAATTATTTGAACAGATTTCTCATAAGATTTCACATCAAACTTCAGGCTCCGATGCTCTAACTCACCAAAATAATGCATTAATTATTATTCTACTACCAATTTAATTTCAGCCATCGCCGATTATGTGTCTGTAACTAATGCTGCTGGATATCCTGTCCTTCCAGATGTGCTGAAGGATGAGCTGGATGAGTATTTGAAGCGCCTGCACATCGTCCGGGTTGTCCGCCAGCAAGAAAGGAAAGGACTCATCACCGCTCGGTTGCTGGGCGCCTCCGTGGCCACCGGTGATACACTCACCTTTCTGGATGCCCACTGTTAGTCACTGCTGTCAAACCACCTAATCACTCACACATCCTGAATAGTTCACCGTTTAGACACACCCATGCATGCACGCCCACACCTGAACAACACAATGTGCGCTTTCTCTAGGCCAAGGCAAATAGAATAATAGAGATTCTAATCTGTTTATTTTAGTCTGTTTGTTTAGGGATTACCGCAGATGCTTATGGCATGACGCCCTGTACTGTGTCTTAACAGGTGAATGCTTTAATGGTTGGCTGGAGCCTTTGCTGGCCAGGATAGCAGAGAACTACACAGCGGTAGTCAGTCCTGACATCACTACCATTGATCTCAATACTTTTGAATTCATGAAACCATCGCCGTACGGCCAGAACCACAACCGGGGAAACTTTGACTGGGGCCTGTCCTTTGGCTGGGAGAGTCTTCCAGCTCACGAGAAACGAAGGAGGAAGGATGAAACGTACCCTATCAAGTAAGGAAGGAACCTGCACGAATGTAGAGTGTGAACTTTTTGTTACTCCGATTGCAAACCGTCAAAACCTTAACTGTGAGCAAAATATCCCATCTTGAAAAAGATCTTTTTGCTCTACAGGACACCGACATTTGCTGGTGGGCTGTTCTCAATCTCAAAAGAATATTTCTATCATATCGGAAGCTATGACGAGGAAATGGAAATCTGGGGTGGAGAGAATATTGAAATGTCCTTTAGGGTAAGAAATAACTAAGCCGTCATTCTGGATGTGCAGAAATCTTGTCTTTTGGCATTGAGCCTTTGTTGACTGTTGTGTAGGCGTGTCTCATTGTATGACTATGTCTGTTCCCGGTAGGTGTGGCAGTGTGGGGGACAGCTGGAGATCATCCCTTGCTCCATTGTCGGCCACGTTTTCCGGACCAAGAGCCCCCACACCTTCCCCAAGGGCACACAGGTGATTGCCCGCAATCAGGTACGTCTGGCCGAGGTCTGGATGGACGACTACAAGGAGATCTTCTACCGTCGCAACCAGCAAGCCGCGCAGATAGCCAAAGATGTACGTACTGCTTCTGACCCCAATGTCCCTATCCACCACGGTCCATTAAAAAAAAGACAAATTCATTAGCAATTTACTCTGGAATGTTTTCCTTCAATTCTATCACTCATGGGTATATGAATGTTTAGACCCCCCCCCCACATAAGGCAAGTTTGGACAACTCCATTCTGGGCTGCCTGGGAACTAGATACAGTCAGCACTAATTCTGAACATAAGTCTGAACAGGAGTCTCTACATTCCCTACATTCTGTAGGGGAGATCGTGGAATCACGCACGTTTGGAGAACCGTGGCGTTTCACTCTCGTGATTCTCAATGCATGAAATTCGTGGAAATGAAACACATTTTCAGAAACGGGAATTGATTATCGACTTGCAAACCCCCAGCTCGAGGCTATTAGAGGTTTGAAAGCTTTTAACAGACAGGAAAAAGAAGCCCAAAGGAAGTCTTGCTCTTGTAAATGTCACAGGCTGCCGGCGTTTCCCAACACAGCCTCTCATAGGTGCAATAAACAGTTCCCCTGGGGCAGTACCTCATAGAGCTAGGCCAACCCTCTCCTGCTGGCTTCAAACAGACACGCTGTCTTCAGCAGCTTCAAGGAATTCACTACAGTAGTTATCAGTGTGCGCCGGTGTTAACAGCATCCTCGTCATTATAGTAAGTGCTCTCATTACTCAAGAGCACGAAGGTGCCCCAAATCCTTTTAAATGTGCTATACGTCGCACTATAAAATGAGCAGTGAACACTTGTCTGTTTCTCATTTGTTTAAAGTGGTAATCACGGGAAGACAGTAATTGCAGTTAGAACACCAAACTAATAATTATTTCCCCTGCAAGTTATGACTCTTTGTTTATCTTAATGTCGAAAGGGTTAAGTCAATTTTTTTCTGCGTGTGACTGGTTGAAAATCAGATGTGGGTTGAATGGAAATGTGCCATTTAGACTATACTGCTCCCATTGTCATCACCCACCATGCAGCAGTATGGGATGACCAGCAAGTTGTGGTGAAGGAGTCTGCTGGATGGAAGTTCCCCTGCTTTAATGGCTGCCTGGAATTTTTTTCCACAGCGGACCTTTGGAGACGTCTCCAGACGCGTGGACCTCCGGGAGCGGCTGCAGTGCAAGAGCTTCTCCTGGTATTTGAAGAACGTCTACCCAGAGGTCTTCATGCCTGATCTCCACCCGCTCCACTTTGGCTCGGTAAGACCGCACACTCCACCACCGCCCCTCCTCTGTCAAAACCTCAGTGCACTGTCTAGCCGCTGTGGGTTTCCACTTTGGATCTCCAGAGGGTTCTGAGCAGGGCTTCGGACTGAGCAGTTCCAATTTGACACCACCAAAAGCGTCCAAGAGACTGAGGTTGTTTGAACAGCTTGCACTGTATATTAGGGAGGGTTCTTTTTTGCCATGTTTGTGTTTTCTCTCACCACAGGTGAAAAATGTTGGTAAAGACTCATGTCTGGATGCTGGAGAGAACAATGAGGGTGGGAAGCAACTGATCTTATATCCATGTCATGGCCTAGGAGGAAACCAGGTTGGTAGAGTGGGCGGGCTTCTTATCTCTGATTGACAACCAATATGTATCACTTTAATTAGAATTTGTGATTTTCTTCTGTTTCTATAGTATTTTGAGTACTCCACACACCATGAGATTAGACACAACATTCAGAAGGAGCTGTGTTTGCATGGGGCAGAGGGGGTTGTGAAGCTGGAGGACTGCCAGTACAAAGGCAAGAGCACATTTGTAGGAGCAGAGCAAAAATGGGAGTTAAAGGATGTGAGTATGGTCTTCGGCATTTTCATCCCTTTGATTTGGAGTTTCAGATACTTCGTGGCATTTCATTTCAGGAAAGTAACTTGTCTTTTTTTCATGCAGAACCAGTTATTCTACATGTCAGGATGGAACATGTGTCTGAGCGCCCGTCATGAACATCCCTCTCTGGTCCCCTGCAACCCCTCAGACCGATTCCAGCTCTGGTTCTACATCTGAACATGCACCGAACAACCACTATACCTATGGCCACTCTGTATGCACGGACATACTTGGACCATGAGTATAAAGCAATTAATATACTTTTTTGTTTTTTAGATTTACAACCACATGGAGTTTTAATTTATTTTTATACATGAAAGAACTGAACTGCTGCTGGAATTCTTGGAGAAAATACTGTTTGCGACACACGGAAGGAAGCATTTAAAATTCTTAAGACATTTTTTTATGTTTGCCTTCTCTTTTGTTTTTTAAATTTGGGCTAAGAGTAAGCCAAGCCAACCCTTTCTCCCAACGACACTGTGAATTGGGATTCACGGAACAATGAAGATGCACTCTGTTGACAGGAGCCTCTTTTGGGTTTGAGATGTTTTCACCTTGTAGTCTATGCAACCAACAGTATTGAGCACATGTAAAATATTTCTCTTTTCATTTGTGGAGAGAAATATAGAAAGTCAAAAACACAGCCGAGCAAAGTCACACAAAATGTAAAACATCATGCAGACGCAAGATGGGCACACAAAAATCCCAAATATTGGGCACCAAAGACACTGAGAGTGAAAACTTGAAACAAATTAGTGTGATGTACATTGTTGTGCAGCACTATCTTTTTATATAATGCATAACTGGTTTCTTATTTGTGATGGGCTCTTTGTTTTTTACCGTCCAGTGCCTTGGATATAATCAGAATTACCACTAAGGGGGTGGGGGTGGTTCCTTTGTATTGCAGTTTTCTGTTGCTGCAGAATAATGACTTACACAGTGTACTCATTTACAGTAACAGGGCATCATCAGATTAGGGTTGGAGTCAATGCATTTCAATTCAATTAAAGCAGGAAGTGGTTTTTTTCTTCTTCAAAATTCAAAACTTCTTGCCATACAAAGGTTCTTACATCACGTCTATAAAGAAATGAAGAATTAAGGCTCTTATCATGTGAATACCAGTTTACACTCGCGCATTAAATTGAAAGTGAATTGACCCCAACTCTGCTTCAGATACTAAAAACAATGTGCAATGAATCAGAACACCAGGCTTAAGATATTCAGGACATTGTTCATGTCCATGGAGTGGAATTGCAGTGCAAAAGTCATTATTGAAAGCAAAAACATTTTTGATTTTACCTACATAATGCTTGAATAAAAAAAGCACATTTGATAGAAAACTACAAGTGACTCATAAGGCGAATTACTCTGTAAAAGTAATTGATATGCAATTTTTTTTAACATTGTTTTGAGCAAAACTTTAGCCAAGATACATTTTAAATTGTATGTTTTGGTGGTTATCAAAAGGGAGATTTTTTTATTATTATTTAAAATTCAAAACATGATTAAGGGTTGGTATTTGTGCCTCTTAACATCTAACTAGGAGCCCATGAATGAACTTCTGGTGCAGGCACTAGCATTTGAATGGCTATTGCATATTATAAGTTGCTTCATGTCTGTGGCTGGGTGAGAAACAGATCCAATGTGTGTTTTCCTAAAAATGAATAACTGTCTAGTGCTTTCACCCTATGAATGTCTTGCTATTGAGATGTATTATCTTTTGAGCTGATTAAATTTCATTTGTTAGTGCTGAAAGCCACTTTGTCTCATTTCCCACTGTATTCTGCAGAGGGCGCTTTGTACCAAGAAGTTCACTAAATGTGCTGTTGAATAACCTGGACAAGTGGCGTATTAGTGACTGCCTCCATGGTGTGGGATTAATTTCACATAAATGTATGAAGCTTGCACAATATAATCGCTAAAGATCGAGATAACTTCAATTCAGTTTATTTCAAAATGAAGTTAAAAATGAAACAACTCAACAAAAGTGAACTTGGCTTTATCTACAGTTAGAAATTGAACACATTGAAACATTTTCTACCATTTTGTGCAAAACTTATGCCGTTTCACAAAATCTGAAATAAAATCAAAATAAAGAAATCCGGCACATGAAACTTTACAACTCACAACCAGCATGGAACGTAGGAGAATCTTAAGACAGAGAAGCAATTTACTCAATACAGACAGTTTTAGTAAAACCACAATAAATACACATTTCAATATATCATTCATAATAAATATTGAAAAAAATCAAACACAGGATTACTTAACTGGATGCAATGTCACTGTATCTAGCCTTCTCATATGCTTTGGCACACTTATTCTGTATTATAGGCCATGTCAATGGCACTGATTGCCTGAAAGCAGTCTGTACACTTTGTTTTACCACTGAGGCGGCATGAGAGGTCCCAGCTACTGCACGGTCGCACAGAAGCACCACAATTCCAGTGCCGACCATTCGGATTATAGTGGATGGGAAGGTTATTTGCAAGCTTGGAACAGGGCCAAATATTCTTAATCATGCACGGGCAAAGAGCTCAAGGTAGAGAACTTCAAGGTATTACAGTAGTAAACATATGCACTGAATTATTGCAGTCCCCCAGTTGCAATGTTGATATCTGAGGCATGGAATATATCACAAGCAGTCACTTCAGTTTCCTTTTTATGTCATTGTATAAAGAGGTGGTAAAAGGTTATTTACAGATTTTTGGTAAATAAGATGTTTCTTTTTTATGTTTAGTCGTTTTCAATGGCTCATAGGACTCAGTCATATATACAGTAGCTATCAGTTACTGATATGAATCGTGTTTGATAATAAGCTTTGATTGTCAACCTTGATGCGTTTTTCCCCTCATACAAACAACAAAACTGCTGTTTTTTTAGGTACTTTCAAGTAAAATACTCCAGTACCCTGACAGACTATCATAACCCATTTCAGTTCGCTTTATTGAGGATTCTCGTCTAACTGCTGATTAACCCTCAAACTATTGCACTTAACACTTCAATAACACAAACCAACATCGTTACTGGATCTGCCTAAATAAACATCTAAATTATTAGACATTGAAGTTGTCATAACTGAGTGTGTATTTTTTATTTATTTTACGCAAATCAGCAACTGTTGTCACCAACTTACTTCATGAAATGCTGAAACACATTAGTTTGGGTTAATAAAATCATGTCTGCAGTACATATATTTTGATGGAGACTAGTTACTGTCATTTCAACTGATGCCCCATATGTCAAATTACTGCAAATGATCGTGTCCTGTTGTTCCCAGATACGATATGCCTTTTTTGAGCTATGTCAAAGTGCTACTTTAGTAATATCCCTGTATCAGTGAAAGCTTCAAAGAATATATATACCTTTCATTTGCGGTGACACCTCCTGACCATGTTATTCTAACAATAAAAAGGTGGAGCATAACCACGTGAGGGGCCACATTAATCCACTGTTCAAGTATGTATCATTTAAAAACAACTGCATGCCATTGGACCCCTACACAAAAGTGCAAAAGACTGTGAATTGAATTTTGACTGAATGTCTGAAACCGTTTTATGCTACTGACATTGTATTCCAAAGATACAAATAACAAGTCAGGGTGTTTCATGCTTTTCAAAACCATAGAAAAGCATAGATTAGTGACAAAATAAGAAGAGAAATTTACATGATGTATATTGACACGTTTTTTTTTTATAAAACAATGGTAAATTTTTCATAAATGTCACTGAGATCCCCAAAACAGCATGCGTATTATCAAAACATTTACAATATATAAGTATACACATAATTCAGAAACAATAAATAAACTGTGACGATAAACCTTTTTTTGCACATTTGACACATACAGTAGACATAGAAAAGTTCCATCTACAGTACAATATCTGCTTAAAACTAGAACTTTACATCTGAAATTACAAGATACATTGCACAGCATAACATTTTTGATGCGTTTGATCTTTCCATCTTGCAGTTTCGACTACTGTAGTGGAGAAACCTCGAGAGTTGATCAATCCTCAAAAAACATTTCCATCGTGAACCTGTGGCTTTACAGTTACGGATGAAAATGTACTACGGTTCAGTAAATTGCTTTGAGAATTAAGGCCAGATACTGTAAAAGGCCATGAATATGTTCCCTTGAAATACCGCTCGTTCGGGTCTTGTTCTCAAGTAAAGACACGGAATGAAAGAACACTTAAAAACGGGGAGGCCCACTAAACGGCCGCGACCTCGGGGCAATGGTCTGGTAATGGGAGGTTCTTAGTGTTGTTTGCTAATAAGGGGACGTCAGAATGCCCGTTAACGCCGGGCTCCTGCTGCGGCGGCTCTGCCACCAAACAAGTGCTGTCACTGCTGTAGGAGCCCTGGCCGTTATTGTTCAGGAAGTTCTGGAACTCTGTCTGGTTCTGGCTCTGTGGCCCGGGCTGCTCCACAAAGGCTGCTTTGGACAGGGCCTTCTTCTCCTGTTCAGGCATGCAGCGGGCCAGCGGGGCGGCTGGCGTACCGTTGGTCAGAGTGTAATGGCGATTAGCCGCGTACTGTCCCTCCGCCTGGTTGGGGTAGTCTGTGTACTGCTTGGCAGCTGCGCTGAACGCTCCTTGGGGCATGATGCCGTTGGTCGCGCCGACTGGGTCTTGGAATGCTATGGCCTCTCCATAGGGTTCACTGGGCTGGCTGGCCGCGCCATTGGCTGAGACGGCGCCGGAGCTCTCCAACTGATAGTAGTCAGCCGAAGAAGGGTTCATTAGATAAGCGTTCCCGTTCATGCGGTTATCATGCGCCGCGGAGCCATCGGTGTAACACAGCACCGACGACAGCGGGACCACCTCGGTGTGGGAAATGGGCGGGGTCGTCGCCCTGTCCTCGAAGTTCTCCGGCTTTTCGTCGTCGTCGTCGTCGTCGTCCTCCTCCTCCTCCTCCTCGTCCTCTGAGTCGCTGTTGTCCAAACTCTGAGTACTGGAGTCGGACAACCCGCTGCACACGCTGCTGCTGTCCTCTTCATCTTCCTCGTCCTCCTCGTTTTCCTCCTCCTCCTCGTCCTCGTCGTCCTCGTCTTCGTCATCCAGCGGCTCGTCTATCCCGTCCGCGGTCTGCAGGTGCATGATGGCGGTCTGCGGGACAGGGTCCGACAGGGTGTACTCCAAGCCATGCTGGGATTGGACAAGGGGGTTGCCATTTCCTAGGCCATTGGTGTCACTATGGTAGCCGTTGGTGGGCGAAGCTTGCTGCTGCTCGCGACTCTTCTCCAGCTCCAGCTTCATTATGGTGTGTAAGAAATGGGTCCGGACGCGGATGGGGTTGAACTCTACTCTTCCTGCAGCATTGCTGCAGCCCTCCTCCGTACAGCCACATGGAAAAGACATGCGGTCCACCTAAAGAAAACGTAACAGTTTACTTTGCTGTACATTTTGTTTTAAACGGATGAGCTATGTTGGTGTATGAATGAAAATGATCGTCACATGCAAACAACACATCCTTTAATCTAGAAGTCCTTGATTCCTGCCCCTTCTTTTTAAATCTTACCTGCCTAGTGTGCAGCATCTGTTTCTGTTAGATTAATAATACTTCCCTTGTGTTTACAATGGAGAGGACAGAGCATCCAAGATAGACACCGTATGCGTGCCATGGGATTTCCCTGGAACGT
>CABFOP010084966.1:0-11118 GCA_900683385.1 Anoplogaster cornuta | reverse complement strand
GCCTGGTAGAGACGTGTGTTTGTGTACGGTACACTATCTTAAAGAGAAAACACCTGTAAAGGGACGACAACTAATTAACCTCAGTAGTCCTGCTTTAGCATTACACTTCTCCTCTGATCCCAAATCCATTTTAAAATAACCAGCGCACTAAATTGCTGAGGCATTTAAAAAGAAAAGAAAAGCAGAAGACAGAAGCACGACTCTCCTTACTGTAGCTCAAGACTATTGGTGTTACGGAATAACTGAGATCCTCAACACCATGTCATTTTATTGTTTTGTTTACAGCTATTTCTAAGCTTAAAGTAGTCTAATGTACTGAAGGTGTGGCCTGTGACCTCATGGCTACGTTATAGTTCTCACCTCTCTTAAGTCAGTGTGCCGTCTGTCTCCACACTCCAGGCCAAAGCAAACTATTTTCACTCATCTGGCAACACAGCTCAGGAGAATTACTAACATTAATTTAAAATACATTAAAAAGCTGTTTCCTATCCCATGTTTCCCGTGGCAATTTGAATCCCACTTGTTGAGATGTAGGCCACAAAATGAAATTATATTCAACTAGTTCAACACTCAATAGCACTACTAAATTTCAGTCAGTGTATGAAGGTACTAATAAGACTCTTGCATTATGAAAAACAGCAATATTGCAGATTTCAGATACCTGAGCAAAACAATTACAGGCGTGAGTGTTCCTTTCTTTACTGGTCTTTCATTGTAAATATTCTGCAGTCATTCAGAGAATAAAAACAAGCATCTGATTCTGATTTTAATCGGGGCTGTAATATTTAAACATACTGGTTTCACATTGACATTACCCCACAAGTGAAGCATATCAATTGGCTTACAAAAGTACTGGGGGCCAATATTTACATAATGGTGAGGGAATTTAAATGTCCCTCCCAACAAAGGGGGGAAACCCATGAACACACTGGACAGTCACAACATTACATCACTTCCGGTCACTTTCCTCTTTAGTGCTTTCCAGGCTTTCCGTGCTTCTTGCCTCCTCCAGCTTTACCCCCTTTCCCTTTCCCTCCTCCAAATTTACCCCCTTTCCCTCCTCCAAACTTACCCCCTTTCCCACCCTTCCCCTTCCCCTTCCCCGAGGAGAAGTTGCTGCCCTTGCGTCCTCCTCCTTTCTTCCCCTTCCTGAACCTCTCCGCAGCCTCCTCCCGGTCCTCCTCTCGCATCTGCTTGTTGACGGCCTTGGTGACGTCGAGCCTCGGCCTCTTACTGTCCAGCACCTTCAGGAGCTCCAGCTGCTTCTGCCTCTCGCTGGAGAAGTCTCCGATGAGGGGTTCGAACCTCCGCCTCTTGCCGGTGTTCTTGGGGGGCTTCTCCCGGGGCAGCCGGTCCTGGAACTTCCCCACCGACGCCGTGGAGGTCTTGGCCACCCCGACGGCCCGGGCCAGGTCGGACTTGGACTGCTGTCCCGTGGGGGTCAGCCCAACACCGGGCACTTTAATTTTCTGCGCCCTGGCTATGTTCCGCAGTCTGTTCAGCTCGTTCTTGGCCACTTTCTCCTTTTTGGCGTTGTTGCGCTTCTGGAACTGGTCCTCGTTGGGGTCTCCGGTCTCCGGGACCTCGATCAGCCACTCCTTGGTGCCGTCGTTGGTCCTCTTGTAGCCCCAGCGACGCCTCCACTCCTTCGCCACGTCGTCCCACACCAAGTTGGTCTTCTTCTTCTTCTGTATGCCCTTCAGTTTGGCGAATTCCTCCCATTTTGTTGGCGCTTTGGCCTTCGGAGGGGGTTTCTCCCGGGGCAGCGGAGTCGTCGGCTCCGGTAGTTTGGCCACTATCGCCTCCTCGACTCTCTCCGTGGGGAGTTTCCACAGCTCGTTGACGAGGAGCTGCGTGTTGTCGCGGGCTAACGAGCGCAGGAACTCCTCTTTCTTCTGCTCTCTGAACTCACGGGATTCAAAACGGTTCTTGTCGTACGCCAACAGGTTACCGACGTCAAACTCCACGTCCAGTTCCTTCTTAACGGTGATACTTTTGAGTTTCTCGGCCTCTTCTCGCTCGGCTTTAGCTAGCACCTCTTCGACGCTGCACGCAGCCATGTTTGCTCGATGCTGCTGTTGGCAACACGTGTGGTCGTGTCACGTGTACGGAGGGGGGCGGGGTGCTACACGCAATTATTTCCGGGTTAAGGGGCCGCACGGGAAAGTTCCACATTGTGTCCACAGGAGGGCAGTGTTGTTGAAATGATAAAAAAAAACCCTCTCTGTTTCTCTCTCTCGCTCTGTAGAAATCCATTAATTTGGAGCTTTGGGGACGAATAGCTGCAAAGCCTATTAAACAATGTATTATGATTACTAAAGATATTCTCGTATGGCATTATACTCACTGAAATAATATCCCCAGTTATCCTGTAGTCTATTTTGTGTGTGGTTTTCCTTGGTGTTTCTTTGGCCTGTCTGCTTAGTTCCACATTGTGTCCACAAGAGGGCAGTGTTGTTGAAATGATAAAACCCCTCTCTGTTTCTCTCTCTCGCTCTGTAAAAATCCATTAATTTGGAGCTTTGGAGACGAATAGTTGCAAAGCCTATTAAAAATGTATTATGATTACTAAAGATATTCTCGTATGGCATTATATTCACTGAAATAATATCCCCAGTTTTCCTGTAATCTATTTTGTGTGTGGTTTTTTCCTTGGTGTTTCTTTGACCTGTCTGCTTTCATCTTCTTTCTTTTAATTGTTTCTGAGTGGCTTTTCTCCACTAATTGGGAAGGGGGATGGGAGTTGTGCATTGCCGTCTACTGGTTATAACAAGATGCTGGTCCGCCCAAGGTGTTATTATTTTGGGCCCCAGTAATTATATTCATCGCCAGAGCTGCCATGTGAATGCGAATGCTCTGACAGCCACCGAGATAAGGTCACAAGTGATGCTGTGTTTGGAGATGTGAGGAGGAAGACAATGAGAGGCCTGAAGTCCTTAATTAGAGTAGGCTATCACTTCCCCTCTGTATATGGTCTGAAATAAAAATACATGTGCTAACGTAGATGGACACATAACAGATGTACACATACATAGACACACATTCACACTAAGAGTGTTAACCACTGGTATCAGTGACCCATATCATCCATGGGATTTTCAGGGATTATTCACTGACTTTCTATCCACTAAGGGGTTTGGCCAATAGGATTAATCTTTCATGGCATTTCTTTCATGGAAGGATACACTGCACAGATCACATAGCCTACTTCTAAATTAGTCCTCTGTAAGCTGTGACCATGGTGCAAAGTCATTCCTGTCATCAGGGTCTGCATCAACACAGCTCTAAAATGTACTTGAAGGATGATCTTTAGACTCGGTTTTCACAAGTGACCTAGGTCAGAAAAAGACAATGTCGGCTATTACTTTTTTTTTCAATTGCTTTGGCACATTTCTCGAAACATTTTAAAAGTTCTCAGCTCTGAAGATGCATTTCCCAAAACAGCTCATACTGTGCGTGCAGCAAAACACTATAGTTAACCTGCAAAAGGCTGTAACTCACCCCAAACCTTTAATTCCTGTGTCAAAATGAAGTTATTGTGTCAATGAAAAAGCCATTGCCACCAAAATGACACGTTCCTTTGACATTGTGTAAAACCGAGGTGGTCAAAATGTTTAGATTTTTAGTCAGAATGACAGTGGACTCTGGAAGCGTGTTCCTCAACTCCTAACAGTCTTGTCATGCATGTTTTCACTGACACCGAATGCCTACTGTACCAGATTGTTATTTTTCTGAAGCTAACTGACTGCTACTGTATTGTGTATCAAAGTGAATACTCTTCAGATGCTTCAGATGATTTCAAGAGTCCAAGATTTTACACTCCACTTTGTAAAGCAAAAGAGCACTTAGATTTGCATGTAATGTGAGGAAAAACAATTTTATTTTTCCTGCAACGGTCACACAACACAGTACAATACAATGAACAGAAAAGAAAATAGAACATTTACACACCATGGCACAGAACAAAAACATGTAGCCTATCAATACCAAAAAACATGTACTGTAGAAACAAAACATAGGCCTACTATATGCAGTAGTATACTACAGTAACAAAATAAAGTTACAGTGCTGGGAATCACTGGACATCCTGTCTGTTTGGCCACAGATTCTCATCGACCTCACACCTAATGCTCTCCCTTGCAGCGCAACGGGGGAAGAATCGCCGTGCATGCCACAAACCATCCTCTGCACGCTTCTGCCGTTATGTCATTACAAGCAGCATCCATTGCAGCAAGCAAAGACATCTGATTTTGTGGTCGAGGATGGTATACTTTCCACCTCCATGCAGAAAACAATTCCTCAATATAGGATTCAAGAATGGCGAGTATGGTGGAAGGAACTCCATCAACATTCTTGGATGGGCCCCAAACCATTCCCTGATGACATTACTATGGTGGAAGCTGACATTATCCCAGACAATGACAAAGCCATTTCTCACCAAACCTCTGTCATTCTCAGGAAAGTCAGCAGGTGTAGGGAGTTGTATGGCCCAATGATGGGAATATGTGTACTCGCACCATTTTCAGAAATTGCGAGCACCATTATATTCCCACTACACTGGCCTGGCACATCCACCGTGGCTCGCTGGCCTATGATGTTTCGGCCACGTCTCCTGCCTTTTGCTAGTTTGAAACCAGCCTCATCGACATATACAAGAGTGTGAGGGATTTCATTTCCTTCCAGGTGCATTATTCCCTACACCCGGGCTCTTCAACCATGTGCCACGGAGGGCAGAGAGTCTGCAGGTTTTCATTCCAACCAAACACCACAGCACAGGTGTTCTCGCCGACTAGTTCCTCCTCTCTGGTTGAAGGTGTGTTAAATCAGTGAGATCACCTGCTGTGGTCTTTGGTTGGAGTGAAAACCTGCAGACTCTCGGCTCTCCATGGCACATGGTTGAATAGCCCTGCTCTACACTAAACAGGAGCAGCAACAACAACAAAAACAAATCAAATATACAGTAGAATCTTACAATTACACATGCTCTGTGTTCTCCTCTACAACTACAGTAAGTATAGGCCATAATGAAAGGAAAAGACATGACATGGTACCGCAGCTCCTTCCCTCTGTCAGAGTTCCTCTCAAATGGTACTTTGTAGAGTTGTCACCTGATGTCTCTTCAGCACTCCATCTATCGTAGAAAGGCTGACAGAGTTGATATGGTATTCCCAGTGACCCCGGCCACCCTGCTGCTAGTCTTTTCGTCCTTCTTCCTTCTGGTAGACGTTACCGGTCTATTAAATGCTCCACTACTCGCTCTGCGAAGAGCTTTTTCCCCAGTGCAGTACGTAGACTGAACAACTCTTAATGATGTTTTTTATGCTCTAGTCTGACCTTTTCTTCCTGTAGGCTTTTATCGGTTTTTATCTATATGCATGAGTACCTTATAAAGTGAATTGTATTATTGTTATTATTCTGCATCTTATTTCTGAGCGTCACCTGCTCATCTTTGCACAGGCTGCTGTATGTAATATACTGTAAGCACTCGCACTTTATCCTGTGCACTTTAATAATTTCCACGTACTCGCACTTTATAATGCCTCCTTTGCTTATGCCCTTCCATTGAGTAGGGCTGATTGTAGGACTGTATCCGTGTGGGCTTTTGTTTCTTTTTATCCTGTGTTTTTGTCTATTTTGCCTCTGTCTTCTGTGGTTTTGATGTTATATGTTATGTAAAGAGTGCTCTTCTGCCATCACCATGAGGTTGTCGTGTAGTCCTATACATTGAAATTCACAAATAGAGATGCAAAATGTTTGGATGATTGATGACACTGTGGACCGGCCTGCATTTGGCTGCACTTGCAATTGTAGTAACTCTGTTGCACTCAAGGTCTATAAATATGTTTTATGTACGATACCCATACTCATGACTAACACCTGTAAGCTAACTGGACAGCACGTGCCATTGGTTGATCTAAGATGTGAGAAACTCCCCATTCGTTAGTGAACGATTTGATCAATTTAGCAGACTTTACAGCCACTCCATATCAATGCAATTTATGAAATGTAGGCTCGTGATGACTTACACAATGAAAGAACATATTTTGGAAAGTAGAACTATTCAACTATTCTATTTTGATCACAAAGACATATACAGTACAAGCAATAATTGTTCAAATTGTAGACAATTGTGCTTAGTCATTTGCCTAAATGTGCTAAAACATTTGCAAATGGTAACAAAGAATGAGAAATGCTCTTTCTGTTGTGCACAAGTAACAAAATGTTGTGAAGAATTTCACATATTGTTTTGACGACTTCAAATGTCATTGGAGAATTGAGCCAAAGCAACTGAGAAAAACTGTAATCCTACCTGATGTTGGTTTTGTGTACATGTGAACCAAATAGTTGGACAGTCAGTTCCTCTCTGGACTTGAAGCGATACCCTCAAACACCGACTGCAACCAAGTAATCACATTAGATTATTTCTACACTCTTCCACCATAAGTGAGGTCAGAGGGTCATCAAACTTTCAGTGTGGAGGAAAGCTGACATATAATACAATAAATGAGATGGAAGATTTGCACGTGTATTGTTTTGGAGTGGTTGGCCCAGTGGGGACCGAACCCATAACCCTACCAGGACCATAAAGGAACAGATTTAGACCACATATTATACATAGAACACAAGAACCCATACAGTTGACATTTTGTACGTGGCCAAACATGCCAAGCATAATTCGTACACTGCTTTTTAAGTTGAATTATGTATTAAATGTGTGTATTCCACAGTTGGTCTGAGAGTGATATGCTGGTCTGGGGAGGATCTGTACTGTTCGCTGTCTGTCTCATATTTAAATACCGACTAGCTGGTGACACCTTAAATGAACCATGAATCACAGCAAAACATGGACATCCATTCATGCAAAAAACAGCCGGAGGCGTTACTTTTCTTCCTCCTTCTAAAAGTTGACCCGTTAACACCTGAGGAGATATGGGAGGAGAGAAAGAGAGTGCTGGAGGGCCGGATAGAAAACAAGAGCAAAATATAGAAGGGAGATGCAGTGGATGGTAACAGAAATAATCTCATCAGCGCCGTCCTGGTATAAATCCGAAATGATTAGCTGTTGACAGAGTTTCCTTGCGTAGGTTTATATATTTATAGTTCTTTGACCTACTTGGCTGAAAGACCATTGAAGTTGTTCTTTTACACATTTTCTCTACTATTGTGAGTGGAATCTGTGTGGAACAATGTGATACATAGCTTTACTCTGCTACAGACCACAAGGCTATGTCGGTTTTTCTCCAGGGAAAATAAAGTCGTTGCTGAGATTGCATGCAGAAGAAGCAGCTTTAGTTAACGTTCTCTCTAAGCTGTATAAATCTTTCGACTCCTTATACAAAACAAAACTACCGTGACTGAGCTGTTTGCAGATAGATTTAGGCACTACTGTAGAGAGATTACATTCAGAGTGGGCCATACTTCCCGGTTCCCCGGTGAGGAGAAGTGAGCATCCCTTAGTGAAGGGAGTTGAGTGCCTGACAGTTGAGGTCAGAGCCTTTATTGATCTGCTGTGGTTGGGACGGAAACACCATTTGGCTTGTGTGCGATGCCTCACTGCTACCTGCTGCCTCCAAACTACTGCCCGCTCCACATGGCACCTCGCGCCCCGAGAAGGACAAGCCCAGAAGATAAAACGGCATCATCTGTTTTTGCCGGGAAAAGGGACATCAACGAGGGCTCACATAAGTATCTTCTATACTTATTTTGACTCTGTTACACACAACAAAACAAAAAAAAAGGGGGCAAAGGGTGATCCTGTGTTTAGAGCGCACACCTCTTGCTGTGGCGTGAGGTATTACCCCACTCTCTGGAGCCAGGTCACAGCGGCTGAGTTGTGGCTCTGCCGTTCGCAGATGAACGTCTCCCGGAAGTGAGTGCACTCCCTCTCCAGAAAGATGACACAAATTAAGCAGTTCAGCTTCTCGCCAATCCTGGCTCGGTTTCTAAAAACAGCCCAGCACGGAGTGGAGAGTCCTTGAGATATCATTCCAAGCTTTTGTGTGAGTGTGTGTGTGTGAAGAATATGCGAGTGAGTGTGTGACATCTGTGTGCATGTGCCGTGTGTGTGTGTGTGTGTGTGTGTGTGTTGCAGTGGCTCCACGCTGGCTCTTGGAAGCAGAGAGAGCTGGTTGCTGCCTGGTGTCATGGCAGCTTACAGAGGTCATCCCTCAGTTTGGTATTCAACCGCACTGTGTGGGATTATCACAGTGACATCATAGGGTACAGCCTGTGCTCTGTTGAGTGTGAGCCGCCACCAAATTGCCGCGTTTACAACTTTGTAATAGAAAAATGCTAATGTAGTGTTCCCTTAGTGGTTGAGCACATATTTTCATCTACATACAGTACCTCCTTACAGCATACAACCTTCCCATCAATTGCACTCAAAGTCATTCATATTTCAGATTCAGCATTACAAATACGACATCCACAATGAAACATGATTGTATACCCGTCTTAACTACCCACTGTAAGTAGAGAAGAGTTATATATCCCTCTAATGAGCAATGCAGCGGCATTATGGTCCAATTTGTATTCGTCACAGATCTTGCCGGTCTTTCTCTTCATAAACACGATAAATCTCCACAGGGCTTCAGCAGTTGTGGAGTGTCTGTAAATAGCCTGTCGCCTTGTGCATCCTGGGGTGTTTTTTCCTCTCCACATTCCTATAATAACCCACAACACAAAGAGAGGGAGAGAGAGAGAGAGAGAGAGAAGCAGAAACATCAACTTTTGCCAAACCTGCGTAATGCGTCATCCGGGCCCTCGGGTAGAGCCTGAAGAAATCCTCTTTGAAGCCTCTGTGAAGCTCCAATAATTAGAGGGTTGAGCACTGGGCCCCTATGTGAGGGGCATCCAGGGCCCTTATTGATCCTCTGTTCATTGGTGCATAATTAGACTGATAGTGAGCTTAATGAATGCAGACCACAGCTCATACCTCCAGGCTGCTGGAAGGATTTTGAATTTGATCAGTGAGTTTTGGAGATAACTTGCAAGTGACAGAAATACGGTGCACGAATAACTGAGTATGGATGCATTATTTCCCACATAGGACAATGCTGTGATTCTGTGAGATTCATTAGAGGTATCCGATCAGCCTCTGTGTGGGCTATACAAACACAGTAAGCCGCCATGATGACGTCCCCTTCACATGCCTCGTCAAAGACAGGAGGGCTTTTTTTTGGGTCTCTAAGTACTAATTTGATGCCAACTGATTTGATGGCAATGGACCATGTGGAACGGGAGAACAAAAACATACATACAAAATAAAAACATAAATATTTTGACATAAACTCTGCATTCTGACAAGTGACAAATTGTGCAATTGAGGGATTTCTCTAAGCCCCTATGGAAGTGCTGCTGTCTCCCCTTTAGGCTGCAGCTTGTGTTCCCACTGATCCTGCTGACGTCAATTTTTATGTGAACATCTTTATGCAAGTCATCAGTCACATTCATGAAACAAAGGAAATCAATTCAAGAGGGATTTACCTTTGTGGAGTCAAACGGACACCTCATCTGCCTATTGAACTTCACAAACACTTAACGCCACTGGAAAAGTGTTGAGTGGGAGACGCTGTTAGAATTGATGTCACGAACACAATAGACTGGAGACTTACTTACGTCACTGGCCAATGACGTAAGTAACAGAGATGAGCTATACTTGTTCCTTGAAGAGCCACTCTATTTTAACATGACTTTTTATAGATAGTATTTTCCATCTCTAGCGCTTTCCTTCTGATCCACTGAACAGGATATTAGTCGATTCAATACTGTTACTATACTAGAAACATCTAAAATGACAGATTGCTGACAACTGTAAGGACTAACCTTTCCATGCATTTGATGTCCATTGTTGCATCTGTTACAGGTGATGTCCGTGCAGCGTTTGTGCATACTCTTTCTACGATATATGCAATGCCCAGCACTGCAGCCTGAGTAGGTTGAGAAGGACGTACACCTGGGAATAGGGACTTTGTGTCTGTGTCATTCAGCAGGACCAACTCCTGCATCAGTCAATGATGTTGAGTGAGTCAGAGGAGCAAGGCTCATTAGCAAAAGGGCAGAAGTCACCTTGCACCAGCCATCATCAAAGCTTCCCTTGACACTTACTGCTAACAGGGTGTCAGTGTGCAGCTAGCATGCTGAATGTCCCTGCATGGCCAGACTTAATGTTATGAGCAGAGAATTAGTAATATACAGTCCAGGGATTTATTACAGGATTTGATAGACCTGCTTTTCCTGCTCTAATGGCTGTCTGTTCCTCCAAATTTGATTGTCTGATCAATAGTATGGTTTGATTAAATGTTTGTCATGCGTCATGCAACCCTTTCGCCTGACATGATGCAACAGTCACTAATTGCAGGCTCCACTCACGCATCTGTCTTCCCTCAACATGACAGACACCGAATTGCATCAAAATCCCGAGAGACGTCGTGGAGCTATAAATAATATGGATCGCATACATCTTTACAGGAACCCTGAAGCATCGGGATGCTTGCTTTGATATGTAAATGAAATCCCCGCTTTTTCCATGCCCTTGAGTGTGAACAAGTACATCAATCTGGAAGAATATCGTGCGGCATTTCAGGCTTAGAATACTTAAACACACATGGTTATTCCAATTAAATTTGAGCTTAAATTTACTGCATCAGCATTTACCTTTTGGGTTGCTACACAATGAATTGATCATTTCCGCAGATGACAAATTAATCCACATTGTTGCCAGCTTGTCATGTTTAGAGTGATTAAACATGATTTTATTGTAAACGTAGAGGCTAATTTGGCTATTTTTTGCAATTTCTACTTCAGATTGTCAACTTTCTAAGCTGTGTGATAGAGCTAATCATTACCATTTAGTTGCTCAGATCTCCTCCTGAGGTTCGATGTCGGGTGGAGGTGGGTGGACGTGACTCCTGCTGCTCTGCTGGCACAGAATGGACCATTTTGGACTCACCAGGAAGAAGCCGGCTTCAGTGGCCAGGGTCAAAATGGGAGAAGGATTTTGTGTGGTTGTACTGACCTGACAGTGAAGGACACAATGATGAGAGCGTGGCTTTAGCCTGAGGTCTTTGAATAACTCCACTTTACTTCCATTTCAATTGCCATTATGACCATGCCGCT